>RJWH01000787.1:0-140204 GCA_004363575.1 Solenodon paradoxus | reverse complement strand
TTCTGTGATGAGTAAGAAGAAAGTTAGTTTTCATAACTTTTCAGTTTTTTCTTGTTGCAAAAATGGGAGTGAGGACTTTCAAGTTCTTCACATAGCAGAGGTAAGATGGGAAGTCTTGCACATAATATTTTTAAAAATTAGCAATCATTCATCTTAAAAATCACTTTGCTATCAGTTCAGTAGAAAGCATGTCTATGAAACTAAGACCCTGGTGTCCTCTGTTCCTATATCGAACGCCAATAACTAAGAAGCAGATTTTAGGGGGAGACAACCAGTGTGAACAACTGAAAAAATATAGATGCTTCCTCCTCTTTCCTTCATAAAAAAATGAGATTTCAGGTGCCCCATTGTTATACCATAATTGAACTCAATCCCTCCTAGGTTTTATTAGTTTCTTTTGGAACTAATTTCCACATTTCTGATGCTTAGAATTGTTTCTTCCAGGGGAAGAATTTTTCCCCAAAGAAGAAACTTGATTTTCATTGTTCTCCCTCCTGGTTTCCTTTTTTCTCACCTATTATTAGGACGTGAGTCCTGGTTCTAAACCCTCAGCTGAAAGCCTCGCCTTTTGAATCTATACTTGCACCTGTGGCGACCAGCACGTCTACCTGCACCCCTAGTGAAAACCACAGACAGATGGCAGCCTTCCATTCTGCTCCAGCGCATCTTGCTCCCAAACCCAGACATGCTCCTTTCTCCTTGGAGCTTCTCAGGGCTCTTGGAATCATAACGGCACCGGAAATCTAGCCCTGCTTTTATGTCACACACTGGTGCTGCTAAAATAATTGTTCTCTCACTTCTGCAAGCTATCAGTGGTATAAATTGTATAACACATTAAACATCCCATTGATTAGAGATTTTAGACAACTGTGCCCAGCACATCGAGGGAGATGTGAAAGTGATCTTTTTTTATTGTTCAGCTAGTTCACTGGTTCTGTACTGGCTGTGCATAAGCTGAGATGTATAGTTGCTTCAAATCATTCATTATAAGCAACAAGTTACATGATTTTAATGCTGGCATATGCACTTTATTGAAAAGAGGGTAGTCGTTAGAGAAAGAAAAGGCTTTGCTTCTGCTACAACCACTTTTTAACTCTGTGATAATTGCTATATCACATACATTCTGCAGACCATGATCGTCAGGCTTAAATCAGCATAATACACAAAGTACTCAGGAAATCTTTCCCCTTCACTCTTGCATTCTGCTTAGCTGCTCAGTCAGTGTGTAATCTTCTGTCAAGACGTGTCCAAGGATGATGTGCTTTTTTAAAAGCCTTTCCTATCAGCTTATTATGGTAAGATTGTTCTCCCAAACTCAACTATTACTGGACTCTTCACAACTTACATCCCTTGGTGAAGCTGTGTCCTTACCTGGCTTCCTTACTCAAGAGCAAACTGCAATAAAATACATTTTGCTTCTATCTCACATTGTGTGTGTGTGTGTGTGTGTGTGTGTGTGTGTGTAGGTATCTTCATTGGGAGCTGTTATATCCACAAAAACAATACTTATATGTCAACTTCTCCCACTAACCCATGAGCCCAGACAGTACCAGCCATTCACTATTAAGGACAATGCACGCTTCTGCATACTGTAGACTCTCAGCAGATATCAGGCAAATCAAATGTATTGCCAAAGCATGACCACTGCACCTGAATACTGCAGATGTTTATATTTCCTTTCAAATTATTATAATTCCTCTGCATGATAAAGGTCACGTGCTTCTAGTCTTTGCAGACACTGTGCAAAGCAAGGGTCTGTGCAACTTTACTGGTCACTTTTGGGCCTTAGAATAGTCCATTATTTAAATTAGTATTCTTATCAAAAGAAAAAGAAAATATGGAAAGATTTGAGGGAGAAGAGATCAAAATGAAGAAACACAAAGGAAGGATGTAATTGTGGAAGAAAGACACATAAGGAGGACACTTATTTCCATCTAGCAAGCTAATAACCTAACTTTTACAGATTTTTTTTTTGTGGCAAAGAAAAAGAACACCACAACTTAGTGTTGAAAAAAAGGCTAACAAAAATCATAAGCATTCTAGGATTGCACATGAACAGAAAAGTGATGGAGAGAAACCACTGAAAACCCGCTGGTCCTCCTGTACTGCTCCAGTCTGATCATCTGAGATCGAAGGAAGCAAGAACAACAAAGGAAATTAGGTCCCAGAGTTTTCATTAAATGCTCAAGGAGCCTTCTGCTGGACTGAGCACTTCCAGGGTTTTGAAAAAGGGAAATGCGGTTACTAATTTCACTACCTTCATTGTATTGGAGGAAATAAGAAAAAGCTCTGAGACTCATAATAATAGAAATGACATCTAAAGCAGCAGTGCCCAGTGGCGCTTCCTACAAGCAGCATAAATAATTGAGCATCTCTGCAGGCAAGTCACGAGGACTAAAGGGAAGAGAGCTATGTTGATGTATTTGAACTCAGTCCTGCCCATCTTCCTAAAAGAGAAAGGGAATCGGGGGTCCCAATTATACAATCTTAGAGCTGGAAGGAATATTTGTTCATTGATTTCCCCCCCACCCCCACTTATCTGCTGTTGAACACTTAACCTAGCTAGTCATTATATTACTCATAAGGAGCTTCAATATCATCTACTTCTACTTCTTTGTTCACTGCATGGATAAAAACATCATCCAAACTGTGAACGAGAAAGGAAATGCTAAGCACAAGCTGATACCAGGTTTGTCTAAATGGAGCACTATCCCAACTCCCCAATGAATATGTTTTAATTTGTGCCACTTTAACCTTACAAAATGTGGTTTGTGAATCAGTTGTTGGATTATTTTATTTTCTTGGCCATATTAAGTAGTTTTAAAAAGAATAAAGAAGTCCATTTCTATATTAAAAGTGTTAAAGGGTACTCTCTAAACTGTTCCTTCTGAAAATGCCTCTTATACCCCCATTGTCCATTTAAAATGTTTATTTTCTTTGGCCTTTAGATCTCACTTTCTTTGGAGACAGTTCTTACCTAATAACTATTCTATCTATTACCTTTGCCTTAACTTCTCCATCTTCTGACCTCTAGACTTTGGATGCTCAACCAGAACTCAACCCTCTGATCTCTTTGCCATCTCTCTCCACACCCTAGATGAACTCATCCAATGCTACCTTTAAATAACATCAATATTCTGATGATCCTTAAATTTATATAGTATTTTATCAGGGTTCTCCAGAGAAAGAGAACCAATAAGAGAGAGATAGATGATAGATAAATAGATTAGATCGATAGCTACATAGATAGATACAGAAAAATAGGTAGGGAGGTACAGAGATCTATTTTTAACGAATTGATTAACACAGTTATGGAAGTTGAGGATGCTCATGATCTTCTGTCTGCAGGCTGTGACAAAGTACAAAGTCCTGGGAACTGGGGAGATGAGGGTCTAAGTCCTAGTTGGAGGGCAGGAGAAGAGCAAAACCAAAGTCCTAGTTCAAGTGGTCTGGCCAAGAGCAAATTCTCTCTCTCCTACCATTTTGTTTCATTAAGACTCTTACTGGCCTGAAAATGCCCACTTTCAATGAAGGCGAGTTGCTTCCCTGGACTGATTCAAATGTTTGTCTCTTCTGGAAACGCCCTCACAGAACAAGCCAGAAGTGATATTTAGTCAAATATCTTGTCCTAATCAAGAGGACACAGAATTCACCATTGCATAGTATTTTCTATGATCTCTTCCTTAAATTCTACACTTATATCAGACTTGTATCAGTCTGTTATCTCTACTTTAAAGTCCAACTAGCATCATAATATTAACATGTTTTAAACAAACGGTGCAATAGCACCCCAAATCTATGACTCTTCATCTCAGAAAAAAAATAACTCCCTGCTCAGGCAAAAAGCCAAGGGACCCTTCCTCTCACCACACATTATCTACTTCCAATCCATCAGCACATTTTACTAGTTTCAACTTTGAAGTGGACCCAGAATCCAACCATTTTACTCCAACTCTGTCTCTGTCACTCTGCTGTCAGACACCACCATGTGTCACTGGGACGCTTGCAATGCTTTTCTGCAGTCCTGACTGTTTTTCTGGACTCCCCTTTGCCTCACTTCATCTTCTCTCCACACAACAGCCAATACCACATCCAAACTAATCACCACACACCCACCTCTGTGATTTCAAAGGCACATTGTCACCTGGACTCCTGACCTTTCCTGCCCCATCCCTTAGACCTTTCAGCTGTTCACTCCATGGGCCCTTGCTGTTCCTCACACACATCAAATGTGCACTGTCTCAGGCCATTTGCAGGAGGTGTTCCCGCTGTTGGGATGCTTCTCTCAACATAGATCTGCTTCGTTTTCACTTTGTAGAAATCTTCATTTACACTAGAAAGTCACCCCTCTGGCCCCTTCTCCTGCTTTATTTTTAATTTTTGGCACTTACCATTATCTGATGCATGCCTTCCGTTTGGTCTTCTCTTTCCAGATCATAAGCACCATGAGAACAAGAATTTGACTTTCTTCATCTCTGTTTGCTTCCTCATCATGGTGCTGACTCTGAGTCCAAATCACTAGTTTAAAGACCATCTTCTTCCTCCAACTTCTACAAAAGGAAAAATTGCACTTCCAAACTCGAATGGCACTAGGGGCAAGGTGGAAGGTGGGAGATAAAAGGGAACCATATGCACTCTTTAGGAGAAAATGTTGATCTTGAATGAATGAATCAATGGCACTTCTGGGGGAAAAGGGGAATGTTCAAAATTAAAGTAAATAGTATTGTTCCCATGAGGCAGCAGATGAAGTAAGCCAGGAAGACAATCTGGAATGGAGGCACTTATGTCCACCTGGAGGAGATCTAGGCGTGGAAATAGAGAACAGGGAAAGGAGAACATCTGCTTTGGTTGGGTTCTGTCGGGTAAGGGTTGGTGAACTGGAGGAAGAGGCAGGGTGGGGAGTTTTTGTTTTTAGCAGTCTTGGGTTTTGTCAGTTGCTTAATTTTCTACTCATACATCTCTCTGCATATCTGCTCAATAGATTTTAAGCTGTGCTGTTCCCACATCAAGTAGCACTGTGGTCAGTGTGACAGAGGTGTCAGTGGAGTGCTGATCCTGCCAGCTTTTTTGGTGGCATGGTGTCACATCATTCATCTTGGCCATAAGAAGTAATGAGTTGAGAATGTTTTCATAATCAGACCCATTTAAAAGCAATTAAATTCAAGCTAAATGATAAAGCTTTGTATTGCTTCTGTCAGGGTTGGAAGGGATGGGTGAATCTGTCATTTTCAGTTGCCATAAAGAATGAATAATAGAAAGGGAGATGTTAACTGGTAAAAGGATATTTAGTCTACCACAGTTGGAATAAAAGTGAAAGTGAATAAACCATCAAACTGAGTCATGCATTTGTGGTGGGAGTCACGTAGCTACACCTTTGGGGGAAATCTCAGGCTGCAGACAATGAGAGGACATTAGGATACCTGTCATGAATGGTCTCCAGAAATGTGTGAAAGTGCCAGTCACAGGAGGTGCCCAGCTCCCTGCCCACAAGGACAGGTTGCCTTCTTTGGCTGTTAAACACTCTCAGTTCACAAAAGCAAGTTGTAGTTCCACTTAAATGCTTCTTCAGCCTTCTCCACAGAGACCCCATCTCAGATTTGCTCCTGTAGTTCACAAGCCCAGGGATACCTAGGACGTGTTGCTGCAGACCTCAATCTCAGAGTCTGAGTGCCTGACTGCAAGTTTTCTTTAATACCTACCAGGTGTGCGAGTGTGACTGAATAGGGAGGTCACCATCCCAGGACTCACTGTCCTCAATCATAAAATGAGGATGTGGATATAGGTCACCGATCTTCAGACCAGAAATATTTCTTATTTCAAGACTATTTTTGATTGTTTGAAAGGCATTATGTACATAAGAGGAGCGTGTGAAGGTACCCGGTACGGAGATACCTGTCATTAAAAGCATAATGTGGCACCTCCTGGTGAAGCAGCAGTTGGGTTAATCGCCTCCAAAGGAGCACAGTCCACATACCACTGGGTTCAATTCCCAGGTCCAGTGGGATACAGCCAATGTGAACAACTAAATGGAAACAAAATAAAGATGCTTTCTCCTCCTTTCTCTTCTTGCCTACCTGCTTATTTGCATTCATTACTGTCTGTACCTTCCTTTTAAAAAAAAGGTGTGATATAATAAAAAAAAAAGTTAATATTTCCACAGCAAAAATGAGACTTTCACAATAGGCGAGATGAAGATAAATATAGATGACCTCATATACTCAGGTCAGCTTTTTTATGTCAAATAATTAGTAGCCAATTTATATTTTTAAAGGAATTCTTTTTCTGGGTTTATATAATTCTTGATGTGCAGAGAAAGTATTGAAGACATGCATTTCCCACATCATAAGAATAGAAGCTTTAAAGGAGAACAATGTGGCGCCCTTACCACAAAGCCTGTCTTACATGAGTGCATTTTCTAAATGGCTCTTCTTACTGCTGGTGTTTTACTTTTATTGCAGCAATGGTACTTTGAAAATTAAACTTTCCAGGTCAGAGAGCTGTGTAGGTGGCTGCTGAGAATTCCCACCCACAGCTCTTAAACCCCACAGCCCACCCTTCTCACCACCACACTCTGAATTCCATGAGCCAGTTGAAGAACCAATGTTCAGATCCAACCATCACACAGAAGATTCAGATTTTCCTGGTTGGAAGAAGTTTGATCTGCACAGAGAACATATTTAAAGCAGATATTTTTATTGATTCATTTAATTAAAAAACTGATGGACGTAAAAAATCAGCCACATTTCCATGTGCTATGAATGAACATGTAGAAACTGAAATTACGAACATTTATCAATGCTTCAAATAAAATAAGAAAACTTAATATATAAAGTACATTCTGGGTCTCTTTGCTGAAAATCATAAAATTTGATGAACAATATGAAAGAAGAGCTTGATAAACAGACATGCCATGTTCTTGAGGAAATATACTTAGAATTGGGAAAATATACTTAGAAAATCTGTTCATTATCCCCTCTTTATCTGTAGCTTGAACATAATTATAGAAAAAGGCAAACTTATGCTGACAATTATGACCTTAGACAGCTTAAATAATCTTGACAAGAACAATGAAGTGGGAAGAATCACTCCACTCAATGTTAGGTCTCCTCTGTAGTTACAGGAATTGAGACTGCTGGTTTTGACAGAGAGATAGACACATAGACCAATAGAAGAGAATAGAGAATGAGAAACACAGACACACAACTTTTGAGTGAAAGGGCAGTAAATGAAAGAAACAGACTTTTCAATGAATTTTACTGGAGCCACAATAAAAGGAAAAGAAGAAAAATCTGTGACTTAGATATGAACTTCCCAATCTGGACAAAAATAAACACAAGAGGTGCCAAAGAATTAAATGTAAAATATAAAATCATAAAACTTTTAGGGAAAACAATGGCAGAGAACGTAGGTTTCCATGACTAAGCAAAGTTGTCAAACTCAATATCAAAAGCAGGGTCCATAAATAAAAAGCTGAATAAAATCTTCTTCCTCAAAACTGAAAGTCATTTTTCAGCAAGAGCCCATATGATGAGAAAGAAGCAGAAGATGGAATCTAAGAAGAAATATTTTTAGCTCATTTGGCTAACAAGGGTCTGGGGACTAGACTATATAAAGAATTGTCAAAGCTTAACAACAAAGACAAACACACATTCCTATTAAAAGATGGGTAAATGGCAGGAAAAATCATTTCACTGAAAAGGGTATACAGATGGAAAATAAGCACATGAAAAGGTGCTCAACCCCATTAATCATTAAACCAATGCAAATTAAGACATAATGAGATATCATGACACATCTACCAGACTGGATAACGTAAGTAGTAATGACAGCACTAAATGATGCTGAGGATGTGGAGAAAATGGATCATTCATATGTGCTGGTGCGATGTGACAGCATACACACTCTGGAAAACACTTAAACACAGTCTTCAATGGAACTAAGCTTGCAATCACTATACATTCCAACAACTGAGCTTGTAGATATTTATCCCAAAGAAATGAAACTTACGGATGGCTCAGACACTTGTATGGGGATGTTTATGGAAGTTTCACTCTTAATAGCAAAAAATCGGAAACATCCCAGATGACCTTTAGTGGGTGAATGGTTAAGCACACAGCTGTCAGTACATTCATGCCATGGACTACTAGTCACCAGGTCAAAAGGACAGACTATCAATTCAACAATATGGGTGAAATCCAGGAGATTATGCTGAGTGAAAAAAGTCAATTTTGAAAAGTCACAAACTGTATGTGTATATATATGTATGTATATATATTCACACACATATCTACAGTAAAAATATTAAAGGAAAAAATAGAAATGGATAGTATATTAGTGTTCACAGAGGTCAAGATGGGCAGGAGGTGGCAGTGATGATACTTGTGGGGATGGAGCTGGTAGCAATGGTACAGATGTCGGTGTCCTGGAGGGATTTTATACCATGGTTTTGCAAGGTGTATTATTTCTTACAACTGCATGTGAATTTATGATAATCTCAGAATTAATGCTCAATTAGAAATACTGCCTAGTAGTTTTCTTCTTTCTTCTACTCACTTAACTTAAAAAAACAGTCTTTAAATTAATTTTTATCAATTTATTTTTAAATTAGACCTTCTGTTATAACTGTAAGTGCAAACAAGTAATAAAATTGGACAGATGAGATTGATTTAAAGTCTTTCAGTGTCACAAGTTGGCAGCCACAACATTCACTCCCTGTAACTGCTTTCAGAATCACACACTTTTACATATGCCATATATATGTGCACCTCACTTTTTAAAGGCTTCCTGTAATAGGTGTCTTATGCGAGCTGTGATTTAGTTAAATAATTTTGTTTTGATTGACATCATCTTTAAATTTCATTTTATTTTTCAGTGTTAATATCCTACCATGGTAGTGATTATATAAATCTTCAGATGTGCTGAAACTTACAGAACACGTAAGTCAATTTTAAGTCAGTCAGATTCATTAGTATTTTAAAGTAAGAATGACAATTACCCCTATTGTACACTTGAGGAATAGTGTTGAGAAAAGCCACGCAAGGTCACAAAAGTTGGGGCTTGAGTTCTTGCTTTCATCTGTACTGGCAAAAACATGGTGCATGGTTTAGCAATATGATGTCACCTCAGAGCTTTTTAGAAACACAGACTCTGAACTCCTCCCTAGATCTCCTGAACAGACCTGCATTTCAACAAGGTGCAGGTTACATTTGAGGGAATCATTGATTTAAATTATGATCCCTGCGTCTTTGCTTCTTCCTACCTAAAGGAAATGACCATTAGCTCTCTCTGCAAGCATCATCTACTTAGAAATACCATGATTCTGTGGTGGAGCCTTGCTCTGTCCAATGTCCACCTTGCTCCTGGCAGGTATTTTCACTGTGGTTTCCACTCCAGTTTCAGGGTGAAAATAGAGCATCATCTCTAAGAGGCATCTTATGTACATTGAAGTAACGGGTATTTTTGGTAACCATCCTTCTCCCTTATTTACATGTACATGACTAAAGTCACTGACTGGCTCAGATGGAGACATTGATTAAAAAACAAAAACCCACAAGTGTTTAAACTATAAACTTTCCACTAGAGAAGAGGAAGCCATAGGACAAAAAGGACTTTGCTAATTTGTACACCAAGGTCTCCCTATTGATGTACATTGTCACCTGAATATCCAATAATTGCTGAAAGAAGAGTTGACAGGCTAAGAGTCTTTAAGGCACTTGCTCCTTGCCCCACAGCTGGGGAACATTAAAAATGGAATTTGAATCCAGGGATAAATCAAGAAGCCAAATATATAAACCATTGGAGATTTTACTTCTGCTCTGCTTCTTACTAGTTGAATAAGGTCAGTTGTTGGACGTCTTTATCTAGGGGATGGAAAGAAAATTCATTACCTTTTAAGGACACTGAATTTTAAGAGAGACAATATAATTAAAGGACAGCATGCATTATAACAGCGTTTATAAAAGTTAGAAAGTCAGCCCATTTTCTCTAGAACCAAATAGAGGAGAGCAGAATTTAATAAAATCATCAATAAACTAAAGCCAAGATAACTAGTATCTTTAATTAACAGGACAATGTACTTCCAATTTGCAAAGAAGGAGGAAAATCATAAGAAAACGAGTTTAACATGTAGCACTTACTTATTAAGTCGAAAAAAACTACCTTGGGGCAATATAAATTCAATTGCTTCCAAAACAGGTTTTTTTTTTTATTTCTTCCTGACCTTGATAATGAGGATTATCATTTACAATACACAGGGCCAAAATGGTAAAAAAAAAATGTGTGTTCATATGTTGGTGAGGGAAGGTAGTTGTTGGTATCCAGGAATCCAACTAAAATCACTGTTATCAGTGTGCATGCTTGTCAGGGATGAAGGGGGCCTGGAAAGACGAGGGGTGTAACTGAGGAGGTAGAAAACCCTGCAAGTTACAGAGGCAAACACTAACATGGCCTACCAGGGGCTACAAAGCTCTTTGCTGCCATACGTAAATTAATTTATTCTTTAAATCAGCTCTGGGAGGTAGGTATTGTGATTATCCCTATTTTGCAGACAAGAAATGGAGGCACAGAAAAATTAGGTGGCGCCTAAGACCAACCAGGTAGAAATTGCTGGAACCAGGGCTTGAACTCACACAGTCTGGCTCCAGGAACCATGATCCATATACTATGCATTCTTCACAATTTTATTCAGCAAAGACTATGATTCAGTGATAAATTCTAGACAAAACATACATATTAGTCAACTTCTATTTTCCATTTGCTACTTTTCATATTTCCAAACACTCCTATGTTTTTTTTTTCACCTTTCATCCAATGGACAGTTGGTTTAGAGCCACGGACAAAGAGAATCCTTTTACTCTGATCTGTATTTTGAGAATTATTTTGCTTTTCACAGATTCATTATATTCCAAAAGTCACACAGCTTATGAAGGATAAAGAGAGAATTTGGTGTTAAGTCCTTATGATTTTATTCCACTCACTCAAAATATGAAACCAATCATTCCAGTTATATAAGAAACAGAAACTATATTACCCTAGTTTTGATGTAATGACTGTGACTTTTGAATCATAGACTTTGTGTTAGTCTCAGGTCTCTAAGAAATAAATCTACACCATATGGAATTAGATGTGCAGGAGACTAATGGAGGAAAAAATGTTGAAGATCAAAGCAGGGTGGGGGGTAAGAATAGATAGGGAGAGCATTCGGAGTGTGACATAGGTGTGACATCTGTAGAAGGAGGGAGGGAAATAGAAGTAGGGGTTGGAGAGCCTCACGCTGCAGGGCAGTTGTGAGCATCTTGGTTAGGTTAATGCAAAGGGGTCCAGCAAAGATTGACCACAGCAGGACTCCTGTGTTGGGAAGAAATAGCCCAGTTCTAGTTACCTTATCATGCTGACTCATTTCCTAAAAACCAGAGCAACCCAAACAGGGAAGGCCTTGATATGAAGTCAAAGAGAGTTCTGAAGTTACAACAGAAGACTGTCAACCAATTCCATTTCTCACAGTAGGCTGCCTTGAATGTGGCATACGCAGTAGGCACTGAGACTTCTCTGTACCAGGGAACAGAAGAAAAAGATGCATAGATAGGATTTATTTGCTGAGATATTTACCAGTGGACTGTGGGCATAACTTCCTTCATACTGGACTCCAGTGTTGAAATTGGTAAGGGGACTCTGATGTAGAGGAGGGAAGGAAGAGGTGTAGCCTGATCTCCTTGGTTTCACCTTTGAATGAGTCTAAGTTACCTGAAAACATACTAGGGAGGCAAAAGATATGAAAGCTACAAAGCAATTCTGCTTTCACCAAAGCAGGTTGAGTTTTAGGAAAGGGTGAAGGGGCTGATTTGTTCTAATTTGAGCTGGAATGTCAAACCATAAGGACTATCCCAACCATAAACCCTAGAAATCTATCATCTTTGCACTATTCTGTTACCTCTTGGGTTTAGGATGGGTTCCCTTGGTGAAAGTTGACCTCCCTGGCTGCATCAAGAAACAGAGACGGAAACTTGGATGCATACTTTAACAGAACATTGACCTTCTGTACTCTACAAGGCAGAAGAATAGGAGGGAGAAGGGGAGAAGGGAGGAAGGGAGAGAGCAACATGGGGTTACTTATGTAAGTTTTCCCTTTTCCCCCCATTCATTTGGAAAGAATTATTTTTTGGCTTACTTTATGTTCTAACTAGGGGGTGAGACTCTGAAGATAGAACTAAAACCAAGAAATAGTCCCTCTTCTCCAGGTGCTTAGAGCAGAGTCCAAAGAGAGTTGCGTCTTCTGAAAGCATGGAGGGCCCTATGGCTTCACCATGGAAAGGAGTTCCTGCTCTTGTAAATGTCTTCATTGTGAAAAGGAAGGATGGGAGAGAAGGGGACTCATCGTTCCTGAGCCTTGCCTTTATTTTTTTGCAATCCGTGTGAAAAGTGATAGAAACCACCTCTAACATCTCAACTGAGGAGCTATCCTTTTGCTTTCAGAAAGAAAAAAGTGATTCTCAGAACCACTCAGGCAAGGGAATGGGAAATTTAAATATTTAAATCTAGGATCCCCGACAGAGTAGCTTAATCTCTCTCTGTCTCTCTCTCTCATAGTTCCTCATTTGTTTATTTATTTTAACTAATTGTACAATGACTATTAGACCTGGAAACAGATCAATAGATTTAAATTGCAGGTCCTCCTTTCCCAATAAATTATTTTACTGTTAACAGCAGATATATTGTAAACAAGTTCAACGATATGAGGAGATAATTTGCAATCATTAGGCTTAATGAACTCCAATGGCCCCTGAGTCAGGAAAACACTCACTCCCATCACTCCACTACCCCCTCCCCCCGCTCCCCCGCACTCCAGTGTCTTGGATATTGAAGCCTAAACTTAGCAAGAGTAGTGGGCAAAGGCATTCTCAACAGTGTGGAAATTACATAACAGAATCAATAAGGCAAAGAACACAGAATAGTAAAGAAAATGTAAGATGAGTCAAGGGAATAAGAAATGAGGTTTCAAAGAAGGTTCAGATGATAAACTTGTTGAGGACCAAATCAATGCTTTCCAAGAGTTTGTTTTATCCCATAAACTATAAACATCACTGAAAACATCCCAGCTAGCCCAAGAATTAATGACCAGTTCTGTGTTTTGGAAACATCTCTCCAAAGGCAAAGAGAAAAGATGTGTGGGAGGTAAGTTGGGAACTGAGGAAATTCCTCCTTAAGTTATTGCAGACTGTGGAAGCTGTGAAGTAGGACATTGGCAATGAGAAAGGAAAGTGATTAGGAATGCAGCCAGGAGGCTGTAGTAAAAGAGTTCTTTGATGGATAAAACTTAGGGAGTTAAGAAAAGGTGATTATTTGAGGATAAGTCCACATTTCTTGCAGTCTCTGAGAAAGTTTCTTATACGAAGACAAAATATAGGCTTATGCTTTAACATACTAGGACTGATTTCAAAAACTGACGTTAACTCAGCCCTCATAGGGTCAGACATTATTCTCACATGTGCTACATGTATTACATGTTACTGTAAGTGATTGCAATTGTGATGAACACATAAGAAAAACATAAACAGTATGAGCCTCTGTAGCGAAAATATTTAATATGCTTTTAGGAATCTTCAATATCAAGATATGGCAGTCATCTTTAGTTAGCCCTAACTTACTGGGATCCCATACCAAGTGAGGTTTCTTAAAGATAAGTGGATTCCTGAGAATCAATCAGTACACCCTTCCATTTCCCACACCTCCCTTCTGGCTTGAAATTTTAGGCCAGACAAGGAGGATCCTTGGAATTTTTTTTTTTTTTTTTTTTGGTGCCACATGACCAATGGAATTTCCATAAATTGAAGATAACAATAGGAAAGGGGCCAGTAAGAGCCCAGAATCAGTACACTCTGAGAGAAGCGTAGTAGAAAATTGCTGGGCACGGTGGATTGACTCATGAAATCTGGTGTCTACCAGATACATTTCTTGAGCACCTGTTGTGTGCCTGGCATTGAATTGGAAATTTGACGTAATCTCACAAGCTTCAAGATAAGGATTTGTATGCTAGAGAGTTGATGCTAGTGGCATTTGGAATAGTGGCTTTTAGGAATTTGAAAGGTCATTAGAGTGGAAGTGATTAGAATGGGAACAGGAAATCTGGTGAGTAAGTGTGAAAGCAGCATTTATCCCCAAGTCCCCGCAACCTGTATCTTTTTACTCCTCCCTTGGATAAGTCTACCTCACATCTATTCCAAAGAACCAACTCTTCTTTCATTATCAGTTCATTTGCTTCCATTGGAATTGATTTCATATCCAGCTTTAATGGTGGGCTTGTGACTCCGTCTGGCCAAACAGAGTATTATACCTTCTTGACCACAGTGATGATTTCAGGGATGGTATTGGAACTGTTCAAAGTGCATAAGGTGCCATGAGATTTCTATAGACTTCTGAGTGAAGCAGCCCCTTTTTCTACTGGGCTCGAATCACCTAAACTGCTCCTCCCCTCGCCTTCTCACTTCCCCTCTCTCCCCCCACCACTATATTTAAAGCATTTACAGACAGCCTTCTTATCACCATAAGGGAATCTGAAAATGAGGGAAATACAGATGAAAGCAGGACCTATAAAGAGGATCCAGGTTCAATGCCTGGATCAATCCATGCCTGAGAACTATTCAGGACATTTAATCAGTTACTGATTTCATGTTTTGCTTAAGCACAATTTGAAACTGGGATTTCTACCATTTGGGGAAAAAGAAAAGACAAAAAAAAAAAAATATCTACAAAAGGTATTTGCAATACTCTAAGCCAGGTGAAGTCAGGAGGTTTTGACTTAAACATTGTCTTGCTGTATCCTGTTTCCTGGGAACTTGACTTTCTTGCCTGTAAAATGGGTTTGGTTGGATGGATCACTTTTAGAGTGTCTCCCAACTCACACTGTGTGCCCTGCTGAGTGCAATGCTGATGATGCATTAGCTGCCACAAATAGATTGACAAGGACTCCTCACTCCCCAGTTGCATTTACCCACAGTTTTCTTAGTTCCTCCTTGATTAGAGAACTTTAAATTTAGCTGAGAGTCAATATAAATTCATAGCTAAGGAAAACTTTAAAAATGGGTCCCCAATTATTCTCTTCTCTCCAGAAGTTCATGAGAACCCTGAGATAGCTATACATCCTTTTCCTCTCACAGTAAGGAAGATTGTTCCATGAAAAATTCATTAGTTCTTTAGGTCTCAAGTACTCAGTTCCCCTGCCCTCAAAGGATTCATAACTCCAACTGAAAAGACAGTGAATTTAATCTGCACAGAGGAATGCATCTGAATACTCAATCTTGCCCAAGGTAGGAGGTGCAATGTGCCTTTGTTTCTTTGTGACATTCTGCATGGCATTACCTGTCTCTTCCCTTTTTTTGTAGCAATAAGTACATGGAAAGGTTATTAACAGATGGTGCAAAGCGTGGATTCCTTTGAATTATATGGCAACATCCGCAGAGTGGAATTTAAAGTCTTGTACTTATGTTTTCATGCACAGCAGTAATTCTGTGGGTTATAGCCTTGCCACATTTAGACTCAAGAAAAAATCTCTCCTTTATGATAGAGGCTTGATGAAAATCCTCCCTATACTTGCTTAATGAAGTCATGTCTTAGACTTTTCAGACAGCACAATCCATTTGATTCAATCCCTCCAACATTACTGAGCTCTGTGTTAGATGCTGAGAATAGAAACATTAAAATGACATGATTTTTGTACTCAGGAAGCTCAGAATTTGCTAGTGGAGATAGACATGTAAACAGAGATTTAGAGACCCGCATAGCAAGTACAATGAAATTCCCTGTGAAGGCGCAGGGACTGTATAGAGGAAGGAACGATGGAAGATGTAGTAGGAGGGCAGAAGAGGCACTATCTGGAGTGGACTTAGAAAAGGGAGGTTTGGTAAGTGACTATGGCAAGGCTGTTTTTGCCATATTCTCTCTCCAGGGAGCACAGAGCATGTGCAAAGGCAAGAAGCAAGTTGGGTGCTTTGCTGATTAACAAGCTCATTATAGCTGCTGGGTGCAATGTCAGGAGAGGCTCCATGACCGGAGAAGATGCTTGAAGATTCAAGTTGTGCAGGAGGAGACATGGGAGGGATCCCTGAAGCAGCAGTCCAGATGGAGACAGAAATTAAGGGCATCGTATTTACTGGTAAAAACTGGGAGCTGGCATCTTGGGACATTTTGAAAAATATTTATTGAGATAGCTTTGCTTTATGAAATAATATAAACCTAGATGTGCAGGTTTCCCATCCCTCAACTAGATGTCAGTACACCTGCGCTTAACCAGAGTACCAAGAGTTTTTCACCCTAGTCCATTAGACTCTACCACCTTTTGCTGTCTCTCCCCACCCCATTGATATATAAAGTTTAAGTAACCTCAAGAGTCTAACAAATGTCTTAATTAAATGTTCAGGTGCTCAAACAAGATTGGCAACTTCTCGATCTATTTTAATAATTGACCAATGTTGGAATTTTGATATACTCTGGTGATCCCAATTAACTAAAATAATGGTGATCAGTACCTTATGGGGGCTTTTGTAAAGATAGGAGATTATGCATAAGATCACTTACAATGACGTCAGGCACTTATTTGACACTCAGTCAATATTAACTGATGTTACTAATACCTTCAAAGCACAAAGTCACACTTCCCTGGTGATGGTGTAATCATGGAAAGACACAGATGAGGACTCACATCTAAGCTTCTGCAGTAAGCAGATTTTTCAACCTCCATTTCTGCTCATCAATTCTAAGAAACATGTCTTTGTTTGAGCTTTAACATCTCTGAAATGAGAAAAGATTTTATAATTGCTAACAGCCAGGTAACAGTTATAACTTAGATCATATCATCAACAACTTGGAAGTAAATTCTGGAACCAACAATAGAAAATCTTTGGAGTAATGCTGTAATTCCAAAATAGTAGTCCCAGGAGGGAAAAAAGAGATTTCAGTAACATGGGCTCATATGTGATTTTGAGAAAGCCAGGCACACCCTTGTGGCTCAGGCCCTAGAGACCTGGCTGCAGACTGCATGCAGCCCCAGGACCTGGGTTTGAGACAGCGGAGTGAAGACCTGAAATGAGCAACTAAATAAACACAGATGTTTCTTATTCTTCTCCCTTCCCTCCTCCCTCTAAAGAAAATTTAAGAAGAAAAACCAGATAATATAATGGAATTTTAGTAGAAACGAAACCAATGTATTTTACTTCTGTTTTGCTTTCCATGTATGTACATAATTGATATGGCATAAAAACTGTCTTATAGCATAAAAAAATAATTGAATAAGCATAAGATAATGTTTTCAAATAGTAAGAAAATCTTGTCACATCATTTAATTGAGAACTTTTTTATTGGACAGCCATAATTAATGGTGCAACTTACAACTGATGGCAGTTTAAATTCAATAGAATTCATCATGTGGGTTGTCATGGAAAGCTATAGACAGTAAATTGGAGGCTATAGTATGGTGTTTTTCTTAAAATACTTAGGGACAATTTACCCTTTGGAGCCTGACTCATAATAGGATGGCTGAACTGTGGCCAGTTGGATCTCCATAATACGCCAACATAATGTGTTTATCTCTATGCTAATCCAAGATTCTTAGGTTCAGGAGGGATAAGGCTTGTTGCTAAATTTCAAATATGAGTTTTTTAAATGAATTGTCAAATGAAGTAAACATAAGCATAAATATAAATAATGCCAACCATGGTTTATCTTTAATCTGGACTCTTTGTGACTCAAGAGTACATCATGGTTCTCTTATAGCCAACTCTGTCTAAATATGTATACATATGTTTGTATATATTTATCAAGATTCCATAATTCACCTCTCTCGATCTGTCTAATCTTATTTCTGAAAAATTTTCAATATACGTCTTCTCTAGGGAGACCTCATCATATATTACCCAAACCTGGTATATATTTACAAATGACATGGGGGTGGTTATGTAGAATGGGCAACCGTTAAAAACTAAAAGAATGATTTGGAGATCTATTAGAGCTACTAAAAAATGTACTTTCTCATATGTGGAACATAAAGAAACAAAACAAATAAGCAAACAAGTCACAACAAAATTCAAGGACACAAGACTATGGCTACCAGAGTAGTGGGGCAGAGGGAACAAAGGAAGAAAAGAGTTAATATGGTGTAGTGGTGGAGGGCAATGGAACTCTGGAGGTAGGTATAGAGTGAAATACATACTGAGGTGTGGCTACAAAATCCTAACAAGCATACAGTGATGTAAATGGGGAAAAATGCACTATGGCGCAATAAGTAGAAATGTGAATGTCTCTGGAAAACAGGACATAGATTGACCCATGTACATTTGCTCCAATGTGAACTATTGCTTCAATGAGCTATGGAGGCATTACAGCCCAGTCTATCCTTCTTCCTCTCCCCACTTGAGTCCATTTTCAACTCCCTAATTTTGGAAATTCACACTATGAAAATTCATCAGTATGACCCCAACATAAGGGTTTCCTTGATGACTCTTCTTCAGTAGACCTCTTCATGCAGCCTCCCAATGAAGACAGAGTGTGTGTGGCTGGGAGGGAAGAATGTGTTTATTATTTACTGGGTTTCTTTCCAGAATATTAATTTTTATCAAATGTATTTCCCACAGAAATAAGAAAAATAGTTTCTAATTCTCTTTCCAGGGTTTTGTTACTAACAGTAGCGGAGTTCATCACAATCTGGATTGGGATTCAAACTATGTGATGGCTGACTCCCAAAGCAAATATCTTTCCAGTGCTGATTCCTCTGCCATAAAGTGTTACTGAGTCGTTTTATGTTATTATGTTTTGTCTCCACAACTAGATGGCAACTATTTGAAGGAAAATAATTTATAAAAATTTTCCACAATATTTATACTGAGGGTGAACATCCAGTCGGGAAACAGACAATTTACATCTTTGTGAACTTAAAGTAGCATTACAATCATTTCCACAGTTCATTTACATGAGTAGCAGAATTATAGCAAATATGGTGGTAATTTTCATAATGTCATCCCTTGGATGAAATAATCATTTTTCATCTATCAAAGGTCTTTATTTTCATTATCCTGTCTGCTTTTCACAATTAGGTAGGTAGTCCTAGGCTCATTTGACATTTAAAGGCACTATGACTCAAAGAGATTAGCTGGTGTAATGAAACACTATAGAATAATGTAAAACAGATACAGTTAAAGCAGAAACAGTATTCGATAATCATTGCTTTGCACTTTACTATTCCATAATGCTCTGAAATGTGGAATCATGCAATAGTGGTTTTTTTAAGGAAAAGTGTCAATTGCTATAAAAATATGATTGAAGTTCAGTAGAACTCTGGAACTTTTTATTAAACTTTTGTCTAGAAAACCACAGTTGTATGTTTTCACAAATAAGTTCCTAATACAAAATAAAGTGAAGATGTTGTTTTCAAGCATTTGCTAATAAGTGCATTGATGCATTTGTTCTTTCTTCAAGCTATATTTCTGGAACATCAAAATAACTTTTACATTATCCTAATGCCTATAAACTACACAGAATTATTGATTTTCTAAACACTTAAGTTTATATCAATAAAAATAGAAGGACATTCATGCCTGAGTAATCAACAGCATCCAAATTTTATGAGACTCTCGTGTCTCAACTTTGGGAAAATAAATATAAAGAATCAACAAAGGAGAAACAAAGATATAAGCATGAATAAATGTGGAAGGATTTAAATTTCCACTTCCACATGTAAGAAGCTTAAAGTTGTTACTCTGTCCTTACAAGTAAAAAGCTCAACAGACTGAAAAATGAATAAGTCTTCTAGAATTTGTCAGAGATGAGGACAGGAAAAACCACTACCTCAAGGTTTGTAGAATCCTCAGATGAATAGAGACAAGGATAACTTACCAGAACAGAGACTCACAGCCAAAAACCATCTTTTCAATAATAGGTAATTAACAGCATCGTTGATGGTGAGAAACTTGAACTTCTTTTTCTAGGAAGATTGGGTATATGTTTCTCCATTATCAACACTCATTTTTCACAGCATACTAGAAGTCCTTACTAATACAACAAGTCAAGAAAAGAAATGCAGATGTGTTGGTTCATCAATGACATAAGAATCTATGGAAACAATTCCAAAGAACCATCACCAACAATAATAAAAACAGAACAAACATCTCCTGAAACTAATAAGTAATTATAGTAAGGTTGCAAAATATGAAGTTAATGTAAAAATCAATTACTTTCCTAAATATCAGCAATGAATGAGTGGAACTTGAAATAAAAACACAATACCATTACTATACTATGTAATACTATAATGCAACAACAGAAAAATTTAGATATAAATCCAACAAAATATGTATAGGATCTATAGGAAGAAAACTACAGTGCTTTGATGAAAGTAAGAAAACCTGGACTTATGGAGAGATACTGTGATCATAGATAAGGAGACTCAATATTGTCAGGATGTCAGTTCTTCCCAACTTGATCTATAGATTTAATGCAATCCTAATAAAAATTACATCAATTTATTTTCTGGGTGCTGGCAAGCAAATTCTAAAACCTTTCAAAAAATTGTTATTAGTATTTCTTTTGTTTACAAAAACATACTCATTTTAAAATACTGAACTCATTTCTAAGTCTAAGGGTATTTCACACCACGCCCACCACCAGAGTCCCAGTGTCTTTTACCACCACCTGCTCCCTCTCTCCTTCCCTTCCCCTTCCCACTCCCTGGCAGTCATCATCTGCTGCCTGTGGGTTTTTACTGGGGTTTATCTGTTTATTTGTTTCATTTCATTATATTCCACATATGAGTGAAACCAGCCTGCATTTCTCTTTTTCTTTCTGACTTATCCTGCTTGACATGGTCCCTTCCAGTTCCAGCCAGATTGTTGGAAAGGGAACAATTTTATTTCTTTTTAATAGCTGCATAGAACTCCACTGAGTATCTAGACCACAACGTTTTTTATTCAGTCATATGCTGATGAGCATTTAGGTTATTTCTGTGTCTTGGCTATTGTGACTGCTGCTATGAGCAAAAAAGCAGCCCACTGAATTTGACAAAATATACACACAATGTATATTAGATAAGAGCTTAATTTCCACAATACACAAAGAGCTCATACATCTCAACAAAACAAAACCAACGAACCACTCCAAAACTGGGCAGAAGAATTGAACACATACCTATCCAGGAGAAGACACTCAGATGGCCTACAGACACATAAAAAATCACTCATCATCTGAGAACTGCAAATAAAAACAACAATGAGATGTCACTTTACACCACTGAGAATGTTCTATATAAAAATGACTAGAAACAGCCAGTGTTGAAGTGGGTGTGGAGAAAGCACATTCCTACACTGTTGGCAGGAATGTAAATTAGTGCAACCTCTCTGGAAAACAGTATGAGATTTCTCAAAAGAATAAAGATGGAACTGCCATTTGAACCAGCAATCCCAGAAAAATAGACTGGAAGACATTTTCTTACAAGACTAAACATACTGCTCTAACCATATCATCTAGTAATTGCACTCCCTGGTATTTATTCAAAGAATGAAAAATAGATGTCTGCATAAACCTGTGTCACATGTGCATGCACACATGCACAGATAATATATATATATACATATATATATATGTGTGTGTGTGTACTAAAAAAGAAATGTACCATTTAGCTATGAAAAAACTTGAAGGAATCTTAAATACATATTATTAAGTGAGAGAAGCCAATCTGAAGACTTCAGGATTCCAAATACATGACATTCTAGAAAAGACAAACTGTGGCGATAGTAATAAGATCAGTGGTTACTAGGATTTGGGGGCAGGGTAATCAACAGTCACCACACAGGATTTTCAGGGCAGTGAAAACACGCTATCCATTTGTCCAAACCCATAGAACGTATGACACCAAGGCAGGACCAAATGTTAACCTTTGGTCAATTCTGATGTGTTGATGCAGGGTTTTTAATTTCAACAAATGTGAAATGAGGAGTGTTGGTAATAGGGGAGCCTATGCATCTGTGGGGGCAGGAAACACAGGTGAAATACTTGTATCTTTTTCACAATTTTGCTGTAAACTTCAAACTGTTATTAAAAAATAGGGATTTTTTTTTTATTGTAGAGAAAAGATTCTTGAGACGAGCGAAAATATGACACCACCAAGATGAAGGTTAATGACATGTCAACACCAACCATCTGGAGTGGGTCTAAGCTCCCTGTAAACAGACACGGCAGTACCTGTAATGGAGAAGCGTACCAGAGGAGGGACAAAATCACAGGCAAGGAGAAGTGACCTTAGAGTCTGAGGACCCCATGTCCCATTGTCATGGTTCTGGCTCTGTGTAGGAGTTATTCCCCAGCTCTCTTTTGACCTTGGCTTAGCAAAGGGCAAAATACTACTTTGAGACTGTGGTTGCCATTAGAAATCAGGATGCTGTTATGGCAAAATACCAGGTGCCAACCAGATGGGGGAAATATGATTCCGAGCACCTGCAGCCGACGCCTGACCAAGGAGCAGTTCTCTCAGGCACGTCCTTGATCTTTCCCAGGGCCACTTCTAGACTCTATCATCTCTTGGTATACAAATATTTTGAAATTCATATTAAAGAAAAATACTAACTACTGATGTGGTTAAAAATAAAAATTAAAGATGGTGGCATGTGAATGACTTGAGACTGGAAATATGAGTACCAACTGATTCAGGAAATCAGAGATGAGTATCAGCTTGATTGTAGATTAGTTGCATCAACTTGGCTGGTTTGACAACCACTGTTGTCATCTGATTGGAGAAAACAAATATTTGCGATATTCTCTGTTAATTCATTTTTAATAATTAGGCATAGTGGAAATATTTTGATAAGTATGGGGAAGAAGAAGATACAGCTTGATGATGTATCCATTCATTCAGTATTTTACTTTGTGCTCATATAATTTCCCCTTCAATTCATATAAATAAGGATCACTGCCCTTAACAGAGACAAGAAACTAGGCTCACAGAAGGCAAGCAGTAAGTCCAAGGGGTGCGAGTGTGTGTGTGGTTTCTTGGCTCCCAGACCCACATAATTCTTGGTTTATACAGAGACACTAAGATGTTCTAAAAGTTCATACCAGAAAGGGCACTCACAGAGTAAAGAGCATACCCTACATGAGTTAGTGACTATACTCCTCTGGTTCTCCATTTTCCAACTATAATGTGGGGTAAAAGGACTGGGAACAAATGGTACCAATTTTCCCTCCCATTTCTATACTCTGTCATTCTAAACCCAGAGGAATTCCCGGTAGTACCATCATTCAGAGTTGTCTGCAACTGAACTTTGGGCATCACCCTAGAATTACAACCAAGTGTAAACCTGTGCTCAGTCGGTAAGCCCTGCAGGTTCTATTCCCTACACATGTCTCCCATTCATCCATAGCCTCCTGTCATCATTGCCTGTGTCCTAGTCCCAGGCGCCAACATCTCTCAGCCACACAACATCAAGAGCTTCCTAAGTCTTTCTATTTTCCATCCATAATACAGCAAGTATTTTGAATTATTTTTAATCCTTTAAAAATCTGAAATATTGCAAATGCAGTCAAATCAGAAAATAATAGAAAAAATATAAGTACTTTGAGAATACACAAATGTAAATGGTATACATTTTCAGATAGTTTTTTAAAGAAATAACATGATTTTATTAGACTGTATATAATAAAATGGTTTCATTTTATTTATTTCATTTCATTTATTTATTTATTTTTGCTGATAAAGTGTTTGGTTTTATTGTTATTACATGTGACAGGGTCCAGGGTTACTCTGGTCACTCCTGACCACCACATTCTCCCAGGAAGGACAGGCAGCAAAGATGGCATATTCCTTTCCTCAAAGAGTTACACATTACCCTAAAGATGGCTTGTAGCTCTTCAAGCTATTATTTCCACTATTAGAATCATAAGAAGATTCTCATATTGTGAGTCTAAAGATCAAGCAATTGGAGGTGTGCTATTTAAAGAGAAAAAAAGGAAAATTGTGAATTTAAAATTAGGCACCAAAGCTTATATTTATTTAGAAAGTAAAACTTCTAGCAACTGAAGTAACTTAAATGGGCATATGTTATATAAATGACATAATTCAAAAAATGACTAAGTTTTATTAAATATAGGCTTGACTCACCACTGTAACTTTTTCCCTACAGCTTTGATTGCATATTCTTTGATTGACACTTCCCATTGCAATGCTTTTGTAATATCATTTTCTATAGAGAAAATAGGAAGATAATTCAATATAAAAGGCCATGGCAGTGTATTAAAACATGTTTTCATTCAAACAAATGAATAAATCAAGTTAAATAAGAATGGAATTTTAGGCATGCCTGTTGTGGTGGTGCAGTGGTTTGGTCCACCACCTCTGGATGAGTGCAGCCCACATACATCCCAAGAGCCAGGCCTGCATCCTGAGGCAGGAGAAGAACCAAGATAGACAACTATATAAAATAAATAAAAATGCTTCCCCCTCTTTCTGTGTGCTTGCCTACTCATTTTCATTCCTTCCTGCCACTTTCATTTCTTCATATAGATCTTTACATATAAATGCATTATATATCTTTATATATATATATATCTTTGTGAATATTTATATATATAATTTTACTCTCTAGGAAGGGGGAGAGGTTTGAGTAAATTGGGAAGAAGGGGTCAATTATATAGTGAAGCATAGATTTGGATGGTTGGGGTAAACATAATGTATTATATACAGATATTGAATTACAATGAGGGCCACTTTAAAACCATATCATGTTCCGATGCATTGTTTTTCCAATAAAATTTTGAAAATCACTTCTTTATTATTGCTAGTTTAAAACAATTTAAGCTTTATTTAATTTTGGTAATGTCTTATAAATGTGAGAGATTGTTATCCAATCTGGAGAAATTTTGATTACGTTTCCATCATATATAAGCGGTATAATTTCAGGATAAATCACATTTTCTTGTGCAGTAACACAAGAAACCTTAAACCCCTGTGAGCTGCTGACATAAATTATTCACTAACCATGTCTTTTGGTGTGGGATGCCTTAGCAACACTCGTACTCACATACAACCTCTGTGCCCCCACCTATGTGCCCCAGTGCATGTGAATTGGCAGAGAGTGGTATGAGCATTGGAGTATTCCTGGAACCTATTTCTAGACAAGAAGATGTACACAAAAATATATTCCTCCATATCAAGCCTAAATATTAACTCTAGTTAAATATCCCCTTAGATGCTAAAAATTCCTAGGATGATTCCAAAGTCACTGGCACCAGAGGAAAGGTAACATAAACAAATATGTAATAGAAAGAGATAATGGCCTTAATTGTGTACAACTTACAAAAACATAAGACCATGAGGACAGTATACTGTTTCCTCCTTAGCATACATATGCACACACACACAAATATGTATATGTGAATAAATACACATATATTATCAATTGAATATTTATATACTTTTTACATTTTCCTATTAAGTGCTCTGACTTAAAAGAAATGAATCGGCAAGTTTTTATAAAAACGTTTTGTAAACCCTAGTGGGTTTTTGGGGTCTTTGGGCTGATACATGGATTTTCCCACTCTCTTGTCTTTCAACGAGGTATACAGTGGGTGTTTCACACAGAATAGTTAATTTTGATGTAGCTATATTTATTAGTCTTTTCATGTATGGTTTTCACTTTTAGCATTTTTTTTTTAAGTATTCATTTCTGATCCCAGATTAGTAGAGGTTTGATGTTATCTGAATTACCTAAAAGAGGTAATTATAATTTATCTAACTTTAAAGCATTTTCATGGCAACCTTTGTTTTCTGTGTGGTATGAGGTAGGACTGTATCTGTGGTTGTGTTACATATAATAACCAATTCTTTCTTACTGATATTTACCAACCTGGTCTTCTCTCCTCTCTGAGTTACTGTGCCAACTCTCCCATGTCCAGGTGTCCCTTGTAAGTGGGCTATTTATAGGCTCCTTACCGGTTTGCTTATCCCTATAGCATGCTGAAGTTTTTTTCATTTCAACCTCTTTATATCACCTTGATGTCTGGTTAAATAATTCCCCCTTCCCCTTTTCTACTCCATCTGCAAAATTGCTCTTCATTCTTTCATACACATTTTAGAATAAGCTATTAACTCTACACAGACACAGGCACACATCAGATCTATTATGATTTTGTGTGTTATGAAACACATTTCATTATGCATATTGAGATCCATCGGATAAAAGACAACTTTTTATTAGTTTGTTCTTTCTATCTATGAACACAGGCTGTATCTACGAATGCAGGTTGTTGGATCAAAGTAGAATCAGCAGCATTTAAGGATAGAAGGACTAAATGAGTCTCGAGTGGAGTCATTAGTCTATAAGTAGAAATATTCTGGAGGCAGAGTAGTTTTTAAGTGATATCTGGGCAGTGACTCAGCTTTCTTTGCCTGGGTATTGGAATGTGGCTGAGAGAGTTTAATGTTTATAAATATTGAACCCAAGTGCAGAGACAGTATAAGTTATCGTTCTAACATGGTATGAGACTAATTGTTATAAAAAATAAAGATATACCATGCTTCCTTTTTTTCTCAGGTCCCATGAGATGTTCTCCATATGAAGAGAGCCATCAGCATAGCGGTTCCTACAGGTAACCAGGAGCCAAGGGGGAAGTGAATTTATGTGACTGTGGAAACGCCTCACTCCCGCAAGTTTTGAATCCTGGCTAAAAACAATTAAAAATGACCTCAGAAATATATGTCACCAACTTCCGCCACTGATTTGATGTCCTGTAGCTTAACTGTAACACATCTCCTATGAAAAAAGTCTCAGAACTGGTGAACTCATTGACTCTAAGGACTCATGTGTAGGGGCCATTCTCAAGCATTATAGTCTTTAAATACCATCCCTCTCCCATTCTTTCATTATTCAGTCTAGAACTTCCTTTAGATCTATTTGGATCCTCTCAATCTATTCTTCATAATGTTTCTATCTCTTTTTTCCTTCTTCTGGTTTTCCTTGCTTTTCATCTCTGAGTCACTTTCTTCATGTTGTCCTGATATTACTAGGTAAAGACCTGGGAATCTAATACTGATATTTAACACTATCTGAATCAAGTTATCTTGTCACACTTTTCTATCTACACTAGCACTAAAACGGTTTGTTACCCCCAGCAAAGCAACCATCGGGATGACATTGTAGGCTTGGGTTGACAGCTGCATCTCTCAGAGGGTAAAGTGATGAGGACAAGCAATGTCTTCAAGGTTGTCAAGAAACGGGAGCTGAGGAGACCGCTGCAAGAGAGGCAGCCTGCCTCTCTTCTCTAGAGAAAGAGATGGTTTTTACCATCTTTCCAGGAAAGAAAGTGTGTCTGGGGAGGAAAGTAACATCTCTAGACGTATTACTCCAGATCATCTCCAAGGGAGATATTTCAAAATTACTCTAGAAGGGTCATGATCTTTATCTTCACTTACCCAAAATGTAAATAAACTTATCTAGTGGGAGTTTCTGTCTCTATCTTTCAGGGCTAGCTGCTTGCGTAAACATTCCCGAAAAGATAATTGTGGATCCCATGGACCACTGATGCCTGGATGTGTCAAGATATGTTAAATGCGCAGAGAATTCTCTTCCAATACAAATTATACTGACTGCATATATTCTCTGTTATAATGTCCTAGTCTACTAGTTAGCTCCTTACTACATAATTAATATGAACATAGTATTCTCATTTCAAAAGTTTCGTTGTTTCCTTTCAAATCCTCGAAATCTTGTCTCTTCTTGAATTAAAATAAATATAACTCCCAAGATATTTTATTTTAAAATCTCTTTCAAATTGTTATCCATAAGTCTTGATTTGCTCATTTTCTTTTCAGTTGGTGGGTCCCTTATTCTTACTCTTAGTGACTTGACTTGCTATTGTGCTGCTGTGGATATTGTTGTTTTGGAGAGAGAAATATGTGCTCTGAATTTTAGCAGCGCCTTGGGTATGTCAGTGGTCCCATGTTTGCCTGACAGATATCCAGGGATTCTCCAGCACTCGTCCAGCTATTCCATTAAATATTTTGATTTTGGATGCCAACTCTGAAAGAATAGATTTAGACTACCTACTTTTACCCATCACTCCAGCTAAATTTCTGCTTTCTACTGTCTTCTTTTTTTTTTTTTTAGTATCTTCATATGGTAACTAAAATGTATTGAGCACTTACATGCCAGGCATTGTGCCAAGTTCTTTACATATGTTATCTTAGTTTATCCTTGATGTATCTGGAGATAAGTACAGTTATTAATCCCATTTTATGGATGGGAGAACAAGACCTGGAAAAATAAAAAAATATTTTCCCACAATCACTATGTTATTACAAGGCAGAACTAAGATGCAATTCTAAGTAGTGTGACCTCAAAACTCCCAACAATTAACCCCTGGGTATATAGCCCTTGAAGCAGACCAAGAAAATTTGTGCTGAGTAAATGAATAATTTAGCTAGTAAAAATTCATAAACAGAAAGTGTTAGCATCCCTCTCCCACAGTCTGCCAATTCCTCTTCCAAGGCCAGTATCAGGCTGTCCATACTCCACCGATTCCACCATCTCTATTCTGATGACATAAAAACCTGCTCAACAGTCAGAACTGCTTCTCTCTTCCCCCAACATTGTGTATGCATTTCATAGTCCCCCCACTGGCAT
Source organism: Solenodon paradoxus (assembly GCA_004363575.1). NCBI lineage: Eukaryota > Metazoa > Chordata > Mammalia > Eulipotyphla > Solenodontidae > Solenodon > Solenodon paradoxus. The sequence continues at coordinate 111,555 of RJWH01000787.1, read as the reverse complement.
GCAAAATGCTATTAAAAGATTGTGCTGAAAAGCTATACAGAGGCCAGTGTGCTCACAGACTTAGCAGCTACCATCTCACCAACATTTGCAGCTTTTGTTTATTTTGGACCATGTGTGACATTTTGAAGAGACGAGGTTTCAGGAAATGACAGGCTGTGAGTGAAGGAAACAGGGACTGGACCCTGGTTTGAGAGCCTTTATCAAGTGAGTGAGATATGACAGAATGACTATCCACAGAAGGCAGCCGAGTGGACCAGTTCTGCAAATGCTAAGCAGGAGCATCATAGCTATGGAGCTGAATCCAGTCTGTGATTTACAGCAACTGTCTTCTGAATTAGCAATCAGTCAGGCTGTAGGATTCTGATACTTCCTTTTATAGTGCAGGAGGTGAGAGTGGATGATATGGAATTGATACTTCTCTGGAGTCACAGGGGACCAGGGAAGTGAACATTCTGTCCATAGAGATTTATCAAGATAGATAAAAGCACTCCTAATAGTCTAATAACTATGAATAAATAGCCAGTTAGAGTGTGTATTATTAGATTTTTAAAAATTGCAAAAGCAAATTAGTGATGACCAGAGTGAAGTTGGAAGATGGTGGGTAAAATGAGGAAAAGAGTCAATTATATGGTGAAGGATAGAATTACACAGCTGGTGGAAGACTTAGTACATTATATACAGAGACTGATTTGCGATGCACAGTTTTAACCTACACAATGCTATGATAGAAAGTTACTTTAATAAAATTATTAAAAATGGTTAACCACACAAAAATAAATTTGAATTATTCTAATAGGCCAAAAATATAATATATGCTTTTGATCGCGTATCAAATTATTCATATCTACTCACCTGAAATGATGTCAATTATTTTATTTGTGACCTTCCATACTTTTTCTCAGGCTAGTAGAACAGCATCTGCTATACCTGGTGTATAACAGGCACTAAATAAATGAATATTTGTTGGACATGCCCGATATCATTGATTCCAGAATGTATGATCTTCAGTCATTTGAATGTCACTGACATTGGAAGGTACACATCTTACACTTTGTGTTATTTCACAATCTAAAAGAATTTGATTAAAATCTGATTTAAAAATGTGCCAAAGACCTTAATGAACACCTCATCAAAAGCATGCTTAGATGGCAACTGAGAATGTGAAAAGATGCTCCACATCATATGCCACTAGGGTAATGCAAATGAAAACAAGTGCTGACACCACACATCGATGAGAAGGACTAAATTCTAGAACACTGACAATACCAAATACTGGCGAAGATATGGAGCATTGTACTGAAAGTCTTTGCTAGTGTGATAAGGCAAGAATAGTGTATGAAAGGAACACAGATTGGGAAAGAAGATATAAAACTGTTTTTGCGTGATAGCTCAAAGGAGTAGGGAGATAAATTTTCTTGTAACTGATTTTAATGGAAAATCTTTTAGTATCTCACCATTAAGTATGTTCTTAGCTGTAGGTTTTTGTTTTTGTTTTCAAAGGAAAGATGCAGGCAGGAATGAAGGAGAGCAGAGGAAGGAAGGCAGGAAGAGAGAGGAAGAAGCAGCATATTATTGGTTTTATTTATTTATTCTTCTTGGTTTTTCCTGCCTGGCCCAAGATGCAACTCAGAATTTCAGGAGATATGTGTGCTGTACCCAATCACTACTGCACCAGGATGCACTGGACTATAGGATTTTGTAGATGTTCTTTATCAAGTTCGCTTCTATTCCTCATTTACTGAAAGGGCTTTTTTTTTAAATCAGGAGTAACTATTGAATTTTTTCAAATTATTTTTCTGAATCTAGTGCTGTGATCTGTGATTTTTTGCAGGATATTGAGGTGATGGATTGTATTAATAGATTGCTATTGTTGAGTCAATCTTTTGTATCCAGGATAAATACCTCTTGGTCATGGTGTATAATTCTCTTTATACTTTTCTTTTTGCATTCAATTTGCTAATACTTTATTGATAATTTTTGTATCCATGTTTATGAGAGATATTGGTCTATAATTGTTTTTATGAAATCTTCATCTTAGTCTCATCGAGTGAATTAGGAAGTACAACTTCTACCTTCTGAAAGAGATTGTTGAAATTGTTTGCTTTCTTCCTAAAATGTTTGGTAAAATTAGCCAGTGAATCCATCTGGCCTTGGAGTTTTTTGTTTGGGAAGTTTATTTATTATTGATGCAATTTTTCTAAAGAACTTTTAAAAATATTTCTTGCATGGAAGCTCTACTGACAACAAATTTCCCTAAGTTTTGTTTATCTGAGAAAGTCTATTTCTTATTCACTTTAAAAGGATAATTTTGCAGGGCACATAACTCTAGGTTAGTGAGTTTTTCTTCTCTAGACATTTTAAATGTTTTATGACTCTGAAGAGAAGTTTGACATAGTTCTCTTTTTTTCTCCGTAGGTAATTTTTTTTCTTTTTCTTCAGGTATCTTAGGATTATTTAAATCTTTGATCTATCTGTAATTTTAAAATGTTATACTTAGATATGCGTTCTTCTTCCTTTTTTGCATTTACCTGATGACTGCTCTCTAAAACTTATTCTGCCTGATTTGGTGTCTGAAAAAAATTTGGGAAAATTCTCAGTCATCAGTTTTTCAAATATTTCTTCTGATCATTTTCCATAGTCTCTTTCATCTTGATCTGGTTTTCCCATTACATGCTTTCAGCTTTTGAGGCTTCTATTTATATATACTCTAGCTCAAGAAAATTTTCAACCATGCCCAATCTACTGATGAGCCTGCCAAATACATTCTTTATTTTTTGCTATGTGTTTTTAATCTCTAGCATTTCTTACTAGTTATTTCCTAGGATTTCTATTTTTCTGATTATGTTGCCCATCTGTTTTTTTCATTCTGTCTACTTTATTCATTGCAGATCTTAATATATTGTTATTATTAATATACTAATAAGCATAGTTGACTTAAAGTGTGATCATATGATTCCAAAGTTCCTGCCATATTTAATTCTGATACTTGTTTTGACTCTTCAAATTGTATTTTTATATTGTGGTATTTATTTTTATTTTTTACTTATCATTAAGCGAATTGATGACATCAAATTTTCTTGTATGTGGAATCAGAAAAACTATTGTTTTCTTTTAAAAATCAAGCAGTGTTTTTAACAAGCTGGCTCACATATAACAAAATGACTATATCACTTTGTTTTTTACCTAAATTTAACAAACTATTATTCAAATTTCACAGGAAAACATTTAGTCCAAACTATCTAATTTAGTCCAATATAAAATAAGTTGTACATTATGGAAATAGAAGGTAATTTATCCCAAATGTTCAGGAAATTGAACATAGGTGAGTGAAATCACTCTCATCTTGAAGTCAGAGGTCTTGGATTAAATAGTTGCTTTCTCTTATAACAAATTATTTGATATTGGCCAACTATTTTAAGCGTGTGTATATTTGTTTCCTTATTTTAAGATGCAACACAGTCATTCATTTATTCATTCATCCCATAACATTTTTAAGTCCCTACCGCAATCATTCCCTAACTGATAATACTTGAAGTTTCAAACAGGAAAGCCCACTTTTAAAACTGAGTGGGATTAGCAAAGACTGCTTTCTAAGAAACAGCAGAAGGTTCAATGCTTTGTACCCTAGAAATGAGGTATAACATGCAGTTACAGAGGTGACTGTCTCTGAGAAAATGTGTTTCACTCTCTAATTTCTCTTACATTTTGAATTCTTTATTTTTAAAGTCCATTAATTTTATACTTGTACAATATGGAGGTACTAAGAGCAGGCCAATATATTATTCATCTATTATCATTCACATCTATGAAAGGACTTGCCTACAGTATGTCCTAAGAGATAGTTACTGAATGAATGAGCTCAGAATTTGAATATAAGTTGATTTCAGATCATGTTGACTATACCCTGACTTGGAAGGATTAAGCAATATATAAATTCTATAAGTCAGATCAATTATAAATGTCTAGCAAGACAAAATTTTTTTTATCCTATCTATCTTCCTCTTTTATTCTTTGTGTTCATACACAGATAAAGTTATTAGATTAGAGGTTCATAGATAATGAAATATATGTATATATATTCTTTTCTTCAGAGCACAGTGATTGATATATATATATATATTTATATATATATTTTAGGACAGGGTAATTGATGTACGTAATTGCACCAGTCTTTCACGACAGAATCCTTTCTTCCCTGTGCACAGTGGCTTTTTGACTTCAAGTTCTGCAAACTCCATGCAGCTGGACCAGTTACATTCAGAAGGCTCTCTGTTAGAAGTGCATTTATCTGATGAAGGAAGATATCCTGTTACTACAGATGCATGCTCTGTGGCCTTAAGGGGGCTGCTGTTTGTACAGATATAAGCAGATTGGACTATGGCAGATATGACAACACTTCTTAATAATGTCTGAAGGCAATATGCTGTGGGGAAATGTCCTTGTGTAAGAGAAGTTCAAGAAAATTGATTAAATTGGGGGAAGCATTAAGAAAAAAAATTGGGAAGGCATATGAAACAAGAAATCTGCCATGTATGCCTAATGTTTAATATTTTTAGGTATAAAATATGTGCTCAACCTTTCAAAGTGCATGGAGCCCTTTCACACAGAATTCATTTATTGATTTACTAATCATTTTATCAAATGGTAACTGGAGTTCAGGAAGAAGAAAGAAAGTGAATCACAAGTTCCTGCCATTTAAAGAATGGCGACCTATCCTCGTAAGGCACTGCTGGCTCTAGAAACTGTCCCAGCTCTGATTAATAACTCTGCTGTTTTGGGAAACAGTCAGGAATGGAAATGCACTAAAGGACAAAATCATGGGTATAAATGAGCTGCAGCAAGAGTAGGGAATCTTTGTGCTCTGTATTGTAACAAACTGATAGGAAAAGCACTTCAGGAAGGGATCATTTTAGAGCTGCATGATAAGCACTGCTAAACAGAGGCAAAGAGAGACTCCAAGAGGCCACAGGAGGCGAATCCAGCCTGGTCAAGAAACAGGACCTGCGTTAGTAGTGGTCTGCCTGACATAGTCCCCAGGGGATACTAAGTCATTGCAGAAGATAAAGAAACCTAGGAGGCAAAAACCAAGTGGTCTGCCAGAGATCAACACTCAAAAACACTTTAGAAAAATTTTAAATTCCTGTCTTTTGTCTTACATTAATCAACGGTAATTGCTCATATTTTATTGAATAACCATTCTTCCAGATTCATTAAAAACATTTTGCAAGTTTGATTTGTGCTAGACATTAAGCACCTTCCACGTTTAATATCTTTAATTCTCTCAAGTTTTCTGTGATGCAGATATTGTGGAAATAATCATTTTACAAATGAAGATGCCAAGGCACAGAGGGGCATTAATCACAAAGTTAGTAACTGGCAAGGCTTCGTTCTGAAGTCAGTTATCTGGCCGCATCTCCAATCTGAATCAGTATGTATGCTGCCTGTGTTGGTCACTGAGAGAAATTTGCTTGATGAGTTTATTCTAAATGATTAATTTCAAATGGAAGGAAACTGAATCAGAGGGAAGGACTAAGGTTTAATAGATGGTATATAAATGGACAAAAACTGGTTAACTGAAACAACTTCCTTATGAAACAATTATTGATTTATTATTGATTAATTTAGTGGCAGAAAGGAGAAATTATAAAACAGAAAAAAATATGTAGGGAAGAAAGGAAATATTAAGTGTTTGGGGTTCTTATAGTTTTCAAGAGGTAGAAAAATTTATTCACACTAAAATCTCTTTAGTGTGAATATTAGCATTTTAAGTATAACCTAAAATCAGAAAAATAGACTATAAAACCCTCATCATTAGAAGTAAAACCTCTCTATGTGAAGATTATAATTTATATGTCGGTAAGAAGTTATAGCACTTCTTAATCAGTATAATTGGAAGTAGACATTTAAAAATGCACCAATACCATGAAAGTTGGAATATTCTTTTCTTAGTAATTGGTAAGTAACCAGTGCAAAATTAATAATATAATTTGTACAATTCATCAGCAAGCTCAAGTCAGTGGAAAGTTGTAGAACCCTATCTTTGAATTAGGGAACATGTGTTTCTCTAAAACACAAGACATCCCTGACAAATGGCCAGATAGCAGGTCTAAGCCATGTCTAAATAAGTGGCAGAAAACTGATACCACAAAAAAACTTTTCTGACTTTTATAAGTCATGCAAGGCAGCATTAGGTAGAACACAGTAAGTACACAGCCATTCATTCTTTCAAATGGCAACAGCATTTCTTCTGGAAAAAAGTTGCAGCGGTAAGGTCAGGAATGAAGCTAGTGTGAGAATAAGAATGGATAAATCAAAAATAGATAATGTATTTACAAAAGTCAAGCTCAGAGAATCAGAACAGTTATCGGGTTTCAGGGTGAAAGAAAGGAAGAGATACTAGACAAAGGATATTTAATGAGCACTATTATTAGAGCTAATAAAGTTTAATTATATGTTGCAAGTCGCTAAAAGAGCAAATATGAATGCTTTTGCCACCAAAACATAATTAAATAAATAAGTAAAAGGCAATCTTGTGACAGGATGGAGATGTTTGCTAATACATGCTAATACAATAATTGGTTTAGAATGTTGAAAGAATTGAATCAACACGCTGTACACTTTACACTTACACAATGTGATGTGTCAATTACATCTCAAAAGACCTGGGAAGAAAGACAAGAATATGATGCTATCAGTCCTCTAGCTACTCAGATACATTTTGTAGAAAGCATGCATTGGACATCACCCAGAAAATATGGAAATTACCTGTGAGTATGGGGCTGAAAAGACAGATTCATCAAGCTAAATTAGTGAGTCCAGCTCAAAATTCTACTCCTGACTGACACCTTTTTCTAACACTGGGAACTCCTACTCTTGCCTCTACATTTTAGCCACTACCTTGCTCCGATGAAAATGGTAAACCCTTGACCTTATTCCCTAGCTCTGACAAAGGAATCCCTTTATTTGTGTAAATATCTGCTGAGAATTTCTTTCCCTTGGTCAATTGTGTAACAGGCTAAAATATTTCAACCTGTTTGAACTGAAATGGTTATTACCTTCCTTTCTAAGTCTCATGTTTTAAAAGAAAATTGATGAAGATTGAATTTGGGGCTAGTAAGAATCTACTCCTACAATCATTTCAAGTACATTGCTTTCTATTCATTCAATGTTTTTTCCAATGCACAGAGCACTGCTCTATTGTAATAAAATCTCCATAAAACATCACTAGAATCTTTTAGGGGTAAACACCAGACAGCCTGTAGAATATTCCATTCTAAGAAATTTTCACTATTTAAACTGCATCGCTCAGAATTTCATGGCTCTCCTAGCCTATAAAATCATACCTGAATTTCATAATATAACTATAAAAATGTAAGGTGAGTGAGTTTTAAGTAGATTGAACCAAGGTTGGAAGAATCACAGCACAAAATGAAATGAGATTAGAGAAAAAGTGAAAGTTTAGTGTTGATTCAAAATTGTACAAAAACCTAATTCTATAAATCATTAATTTAAACTTTATTCTTCATTTCCAAAAGACCTACATCTAGTCTTCAAATCTCATGATCTGTAGAGTATAATGACATACGCTTGTGGAAGACTAGTTTGTTTTTGCTCCAAAGATCCAAGACAAAAACAAACCTGCTTCACATCTCTTTTATATGAGTGTTTATATTTGAGTCTATATTATTATGAAGATATCATTTCTCAGAAGTTCTGGTTTTAATGACAGAAGGAAGAATTCAAATTTATTTCTTCCACTGAATTCATCTGAGCTTTATCTCCTGTCTGTGTGCTAAAGCCAAACCTTTGGATAGTCACCAGTCAGAAGATGTCCTAGGAAAGCCCCTGACCTGTCTGCTGGTCATCTCTCTGAATATATGTTTTCTCTATGTTTTGACCTATGGATATCTTCATTAATCTTTGGCATGCCGCATGTTTATTTAAAAGGACCACAGAACATTGTTTTACCTGATGTCTTGCTTGGGTTGTCATAGAAGTAGAACTAGAGACAAGGTCTTGTGTTTAGATCAATTATTTTAGGTAGTGACCTCGGAGAAGGATGAAGAGAAAAAGTAAAAAGAAGAAAACCAGTCTGACTGTGTGTATGGAAGCTCATCACTGCTGTGGGCATGCAGGGTTCAGTGTCACTGGGGAAACTTAGACTTGCCCCAAGGCACAGGACTGTGGAGTATGTACTCAGCACCTTCAGATCCATAACCTCAGGAGGCACTCATGTTAGCATTTTGGGGGGTGTGTGTATCTGTGTGTCTGTGGAAATGGTCATGTGGGCACGTGTCAGGTGTCCCACAAAACTGAGACAGGATGTGTGTGTGTGTCAAAGTTTTACCATAGCTACAATAGGAGCAACAAAAGGGCGACTAGAAGATATAAGATCATAAAAAAGTGTCCACCATAAGCAACTTGCTGGGGAGAATAAGTTGGAAATGGGGGAGATCATATTGTCAGACACCTAAGTTGAAGCTTACTCTCTGAACTTGGGACTTTGGCAAGCTCAATTAAGAACAGACCAGCTTGTGTCACTGTGTCACATGTTCCTCACTGAAGCTGATTGACTATGTCTCTGGTCACTTACTTGACTCTTGCCTTGCCCGCCTCCATCTTATTTGGGTACAAAAAACCAAAATGAATAAGTAGGAGAATCTCACAATGTAGTATATTTTATTCCTGTTGCTCAAAAACTCAAAACAAAACAAAGACAGAGAAAGCTAACACCCAACGTGACCCAACCCAGGCAAGGGGTAGTTTTTAGAAGTTGTAAGAGAAGGAAAAAAATTAGTATATACTGTGATTGAATGTTTGTGCCCATCCCCCTAAATTCACATGTTAGAATCCTAATGGCCAATGTGAAGGTGATTAGACTGCAAGGGTGGGGCCCTCATGAGTGAGATTAGTGTCCTCACAAAGAGACCCCACAGCCCTTCTTGACCCCTTTTACCATTTGAGGATCCATCCTCAAGTCTGGGACCATGTGTCAGCCTCACCCACCATACTGACACCCTGGTCTTGGACTTTGGACGGTGGGAAATAAATTTCTGTTGTTTTCAAGTCACCTAGTCTATTGTATCTTATGGTATAAGTCCAAAGAATGGCTGTTTGAGCAGACAAAGTTAAGTTGGAGAAATATGAAGAAATTAGCAGACAGGGCTGTCTTCAGGATAGGTGGAAATATAAACCTGCATCAGCGCCACTCACTGAAGATTCAGAGGCTGTCCCTTCAGAACACAAGTTCTTAATAGGTATGAAAGCACTTGAGAAGAAGAAGAACCATCTGTTCTTCTGCATCTTACAGCATTTCATATTTAATGCCCAACAAAAATCTAGCAAGTTATAAGATAACTGTCATTACCATATTGAATATGCACTAGATATGTGAAACATGTCCTGTAATGACTGGAGTAATAGAATGTAAAAGGTACATAGTGACAGGATGATTTCTCACTCATTTTTCCCTCATTTCTCCCTCTTTTCTACTGCATCATGCCGGGCAACTGAATTAAGCCTTCTGAGCTCCTTACAGATTCTGCACTGGTAAAAAGGCTACGGCAGTGAATCATATGCATACCAGAAAGTGTGCATGTCAAGTCAGCCTACATCTTCCCTGTTCTTTAAACAAAATCCTTGTTCTTTGAAACAAGCCTGCAGAAACTGAAATGAATGCCTGTGGATTATCAATATATACTTGTGAAATTAATGAAAGAAGACTTGCATGAGTTGTGAGTTCCTGAATAGCAGACACAATCATACTTATCATCCTAAACCAGAGACTAGAAAAAAGAGAGGGCAGTTAGAAGATGTATTTCAGTCAGCAGGCTGTGTCCTGCCCAGTGCTTAGGGCCTCCACCAAGAGGTCTAATAGACATGGTTTGAATGAATGTGTTAAAGGAATGAACAGATATTTATTGACTTGTTGAGTGGATAATTGAATGATAAATAAATGTATAAAGTGAACTTATTTTCAAAGGCATGTCTGTGCCCAAGAGAAAACACAGTTATTACTAGGTAAAAATTGTAGAACTTTTTCCCTTGCTCTTGATTTTATAGCCTGGGTGAGCCCCCAATTGCATTTGAAATGTGCATTTTATAGCTTGTACTTCATTCTGCAGCTAATGGCCTCCCCAATTTACCAGCAGTAGAAGATCTCATAATTGCCCTTCAGCAATTTAGTCCCCAAATAAGGACTCCCTATGGAAGTGAAGCAAGACTAAGAGTGCCTGTTCACATGAGAATGAATTCTGTTTTATCCAAGCATCCTCTGGCATAGCTCTTCCCATTCATTCCACTTGAATAAGATCAGTAGAGTATTTTAGTATATCGTCAAAATGTAATTTCTCCCAAATAGTCCCTTTTGGCATCTCCAGAATAGTAACTTTTCCATTCACAGAATGCCTGCATTAGCTGTCTCCAAGTCTCTAATATGCATTTCAAAAGCCCTAGGTGTGCCTCTAAGGGCCTGAGCCTGCTTTCTCATGTGTAAGTGACAAAGGGACTCAGTCCCATGGGCACTTATTTGGGAACAAAGATAAAGTCCATCTGCTTCCCATTCTTAACTCACTGCTAGATCAATGTGGAGACAGACAAACAAATGAAACACTTTCTAAAGAAGTGTGTAGTACTGGGTCATAAAAGTAAAACATTTGACAAAAACTATGACATTTTAGCAAGATAATACAACCACACTTCTTATTCAGGCATGATGATTGCAAACTAGGACTTGGTGGGGTTAATGTGAAGTTGGTCTTCAATAAGAAAATGTTCACTCGAATTGGTTTATTGGAACAAATAAGAAGCCCTTCTACCAATCTATGAGAATTTTTCTGGAAATTCCATTGGAGTTGAGAGTTGGGACAGGAATAGGGTTTTGATAGATGGAATGGAGGTTAAGGAAGAGAGGCCCGAGTTAATGACTAGAAAGTTCTGTGGAGACATGTCTTGGAAGATAAAATTTTCGACTTTATGATCGGAATTTGTATGATCGGAATCTGAACTTTATCTTCATAGTGCAGATACTGGGAGTCTGGAGTTAGGACTCAGAAATTGAGATTTAAATCTTGATTTCCCACTTAATGGATGTGCAACCTTAGGCAGGCAGGTTAGTAATAGCAAGTAATAATAGTATCCATTTCACTGTCATTGTAAAGAGTGAACCAAGACATGTGGCAAATTGTCTCAAACAATGCACTGGAAGGACTTAGCAAATGATTGTTGTTATCATTAAGAACCCAAGCATATCCTCTCCTTTTAGATTCAGATCAAGAGAGTTTCTGAAATGCAGTGGGGGTGAGATATAAGGAAGATATACATATATTCAATTTTTTAAATTAATTAATTTTTTTTGCAATTAAGAGATCAAAATATCCATGGCTAGTTAGGAAATTTTCCATTTCAATAAGATGCACTTCTTCCTCCCAACATTTAAGAGCAATACCTGTATAAAATTACTTCTAATTAGGAACAAAAGTTAAGCCATAGATTTATTCCAGTTATTTATCCTCATAACATCTCTTGTATTTATTTTGTCATGACAATTGTTATAGTGATAGGGAAATGACCAAGCTGGGAAAGCAAGGAGAATAATATTGTAATAAGGACTTAGTCTTAAACAATGACAGCCTTGCCTATCTGTGAGTCCTTGATGTGGTTTTGAAGCATATCACAGCATAGTTCCATGATACTGCTGGACATCCTTCAGATAAAAAAAATTCCCAGTGGTTTGACTGGGAGCTGGCGTCTGCACCGTTTCTGTCCTAGAATCTAACAGGGTGACCCATGGATCAGCCACAGCAGCCTGAGATGGAAACTGGTTAGAAATGCAGACCAGCTTCCCCAACTGTCTCAATCAGGATTTAAATTCCTACCAGCTCTTCAGATTGTTATAGCTTTTTGAGACAACCAAGCCAGCACTCTTTGGAAGTGTTTTAGACAGATTCATTACACAAGTGGTTTCAGCTAGGATTTCTTCCTCAAATTGCTGAGCCCCGGTTTCCCGTTAGAACATGCTTATCTAGGCTACAGCAAATGCGGGAAGAGAAGGATATAAATTAGGGGAAGGGGTTTCAAGTATGGGAAGTTCTTTGTCTGCTGGCTACATTCCAGCAAGCTCAGGTTACAGGAGGTGTCATGGCTTTGCTTCACAGTTGCCAGAAGTGGTAAGCAGGCCTTTTCCCCACATTATGACTAAACTGACATCCCATTTTAAGAAGAAGTTCTTTGTATCAAGTCTGAATTTCAAATATGCACAGCGAGTGAGGAATAGTCCACACTTGGTAAACAATTGAGGTTTTAGGGTAAAAAACAATTTTAGATTCAATGTGCCAAAAAAAAAAAAAAAAAAAAGGAAAAGGATGCTTGTTCTCTACTTTAAAAATGACAAAACTTGAATATAACCAAAAAATAATAACTTTTTACAGAGGTCATACTCTTCAGAATAAAAATCAAGATTTGTTGAGTTTAGGCTTATTACAGTTTTGTTGGTGCCATATCCAGTGGACCTGCATTCCAGCAGCACTAACATTGCACCAGGCTAGTAACATCACTTCTTATTAGCTGGGTGACCTAGAGCACATCTCTTCTGATCTTCAGTTTCTCAATGAGCATCTTCAGTGAACATCTGGGTGTCCTCTGATGACCTCCCAACAGTGTTGACTCTTTCTGGACCTGGTGAAATTTTGATCTTCTCATGCGGAGGTGGCTAGAGCACACTCTCAATATCTGTCTCCAAATCAGCATGACCAACATCGCCACTTAATTATTTGTTTTTTCCCCATTCATAGAGAAAAAAAAATGGCTCTTTGAAAATAGCTTCCCATTAATTCATGACTCTGCTTGGCTGTCAAATTAATTGCAGCTATTTTCATTGCTGATCAGAAGGGCACACATGCTTTGGATACAGTCTGATGCTGATAAAAGTTATTATCTGTTTGGAAATCTGCCTGCCTTTGCCATCCTGCCTGCTGTCGAAATGTAATAGCATTGAATCAGACCCCTAATAAGAATTGTAATGACAACCTACATTTTATAGTGCTTTATACTTTCCAAAGCACTTTCAAGGGAATTATACACATGCATTAGCTCATTGATCTTCCATGGCAGGTAGGGAAAGGGGGGAACATATGGGAGTGGCTTGCCTGAAAACCCAGATTAGCTCCTCTGATTGAAGAGCGGATGCCCATTTTCACCCTGTAGGGAGCAGAGATTTAACCTCAAATATACCCATTATGTATTGCAGGTCTTTGTGCAGATATTATCATCCCCCTGCATGAAGGTGCTCCCTTCCTCCCTGTTTTTCAGGTGAAGAAATGGAAAGTCTGCATAGGTGAGATCCCTTATGCAAGGCCACTTTCTGGAAATAAGAGGAATCAGGATATAGACTTCAGACTCTTGATTCTCAGCCAATGTCTTCCCTCATTTGCATGGACTTGCAAATTCAGAGAAACTTGTCTGAGTGTTGGGGTGGGGAGTCGTGTAAAAGGACAGCGTCTCACTGGACCTCCAGCACCAGACTGGCTGAAACTAGAATAAGCCTGCTATGAACAGGTCTCTTTGGAATGTTACTTTTAGGAGCATTTTTACAGACATTATTTGTCAAAATAACCTTGTACACTTGCTATCAGTAAATTCATTTGACAGATAGGTAAACAAGAGAATTTTGGTTTCACCCTGTTCTGTTTAGCTATTAAATGGAAGATTCAGAAATTTAACCTGAATTTTTTTTTTTAATGCTTTTAACAAGCCACCTGGGCAGCAGTTACATTTATTTTTATCATCCTGGTTGTTGACTCTTGATAACTACAACCCAACAAGTCATGCTTATTTTTTCACTCATATACAAGTATTGGTGAAGTTACATCCATTTGGATGGTTATTACCAAAAGAACAGAAGGTAAGTCCTTTGAGGATGTGAAGAAATTTGAACCCATGGACAGGAATGTGAGATGGTGCAGACACGGTGGTAGACAGTGAGGAGGTTTCTCAAAAATTTAAACATAGAATTATCATATGATCTTGAAATTCTACTTTTGGAAATTCTCAAAAAAATTTAAAGCAGAGATTCAAATATTTATATACCAGTGTTCATAACAACATTTTTCACAATAGCCCAAAGCTGGAGACAACCCAAATGTCCATCAATGAATGCATAGATAGACTATGGTAGACACATGCAATGGAATATTGCTGTGTCTTAAAAATGAATGAAATTCTTATTTATGTTACTGCATGGATGGACCTTAAAGAGATTGTGCCACATGAAATAAGTCTTCAAACCTTCAAACCTGGACATACATTATATTATGATTCTACTTAGATGAGGTACCTGGAAGAGTCAAATTCACAGAGACAGAAAGTAGAAGAGTAGCTGCTATTTTACTTACCAGGTTGCTGAGACTGAGGAAAAGAAGAGTTATTGTTAAATGGGTAAAGAGTTTCAGTTTGGATTGATGAAAAGTCTCTTGATATGGATGCTGGTGATGGTCATCCTAAAATGAGAATGCATTTAAAGACATTGAATTGTACACTTGAAATGGTGACCATGATCAATTTTATGTTTTGTACATTTTACAACAACTTTAAAGAGCAATATTAAAATGTATTTATAAAGTATATATATAGGTATATATAAATGCATTATATGTGCATGTATGTATTTATTGATGGGGAAAAATGACCCCTTAGGTTAAAATGTCTATCCTCTGTCTATCTGAGCATTAGATGTAAAATATACCAAACTATAACACAAAATATTAACAGTTCTATTTGAGAAACTCTGAATCAAAAACCCTCCTCCATATTAACAATTCTCTGTTAAATGTTTGAAACATACCATAATGTTTTAACAGTCTTTAAAATGTAGACAGAAATGTGTTAGACGCCGCTCTGGATTGCTACACATTTTCCTATTTACCTTGAGGAAATTGAGCTCTTGTTACCCATCTGTTTATTCTGTATTCTCATTCATCGACACACATTGATTGGATGATGTAGCGGGCACTGTCATGGTTTGGGCACAGGGATGAGTCAGACTGGGCCCTGGCCCTAACATGACCCACCCCTGAGGTGCAGAAAACAGACATGTCAGCAGTGGAAAATGTAGCCTTGGTGAAATCTGCACTGAGTACAGGGGTGTGGGACACAAAGCTGAAGTGGTCATTCTGGGCAAGAGGTGGTCAGAGAAGGCACCTCAAAGGAAGTGACAACCGCAAAGCATCTTGAAAAGTGAATATGGTGGTTTTGCCAGATGTACAGTAAAAGGACAAGCAAAGTATTCTGATTTCTGTGGTCAGACCCCATCAGAGCAGACCCTTTTCAGTTCTCCTTTCACGGATCTTTCTCCCTCATGTTGACTGTATCAAAAAATGGGAGTTGGGGGACAGTAATATTTATCTTTCTTTAGTTTGTTTCCTCAAAACTCATGGAGGAAATGGGGCATAATTTATTTTACCTTGGAAATTAATACTTTACCTCGATTGACAAATTTAATAAATCAAATCTGTCCTCTCCATGTGCCTTACTGACTGTTACAAGGACATTATTTCCTCAAGAAACAATTTAAATACAAATAATACATGCTGTAAATCTTGAGCAACAAGGTAGACTTGTTCTGATTTTAGTTTTTCCAAAAGAAAATGTGAATAGAAGAGGTTGAAATCAGTTTTTCTACTTTTATCTCAACTTTCAAGTGTTGACAATTATGATCAATAATAATAACCATAATAAAATAATGCTATAGTGTAATTGCTCCCATTGTTCAGATGATGAAAAGCGACGTTTAGAGCTGTATATTCACGTGAATAATATATGACAGAATTAGGATTTGAGCTTGGGTTTCTCTGACCTCCAGAACTCAAGCATGGGCTAAGATATGCCATCTTGGACTTGTCTATGAGTTGCAAGTTTCTTCTAAGTCAGATATATTTCCATAAATTGTTTTTATTGGAATTGTTTCTTTAAAAATCCCTACAATGATATGCTAGTCTGGCCTAAAAGGGGAAGATATCTGTGGAAACTTATTTGCAAACCGTATTAGATGACCGTCGAAAAGGGAAAGGAAGAAAAGAACATATGACCATAGTCACTTGTGACAATTCTGCATAAACTAATAATTGCATAATGCACATATTTGGTAACATTTGAAATCCTCTTGAGGTACCATGCTATTTCCTGCTCCTAAGTCTTTACATTTGCTGGACCTTTTGTCTTTAAAAGAACTCCCTACATCTCCTGTCTACCTGGAGATTTCCTACCTCAATATTACATCTCCCGTCTTCATCTGGTTATATATGTATATATATACATATACATATATACATATATGTGTGTATGTCTATAATATATACATATGTATATATGTATATAAAGATATAGATAGCTATTTTAAAATTATTTGTGAAAATTTAAGTGATTAAGTGATATATAGCACCTACCACCTTTCCATTTCATAAATCATCAATATTTATTTTAATTATCACCTGCACTTGAGGTGGCAGACATTAACACGACTTTACACACACACACACACACACACACACACACACACACACACACAAATGCACACAAATGCTGAAGTTTAGAGAAGAAATACTTCCTTTAACATAGAGTACATTCGTGATTCTAAATAGCTCAAATTTACAGCAGAACTTGGGCCCAACCCTTTGACTATACACAAAACTCTCTGCCTTTCCACAGAGAGAAATCTCAAACTTGGGGCACATAGCACCTATCTAATGATCCTCATTTGATGTATGAAGCCAAGGAGGCAGGATCTGGCCAAGCTCACATGGCACCTCATGGATGATTACATTGCATTTGATGGAAGCGCCAGTAGTTCAAGGCAAGGCAAAACTATTTTGATAAATAAATCAAGTCATTGTTGCTCAGCAATCTGAAAGAGTTGTATTTAGAAATGCTCAATATTTATGGTCAACAAGGAAAAATTAAATTCATTCACCTTTCTTGACAAATTGGTTACTTCATGTGGAATAATTGGTGCTTTTACTCCTATACCTGAATTCTACTCTGCACATTACTGAGTCATAGTTTCGTTAATGCCTGATTTGGGTTGGCAATGTGTTATTTTTGGAATAAAATAAAAGATGTTTGATATTTGAATTTGAATCAGTCTTTTTCTTTGTAATTCAAATGCATCTTATTGGAAATGCATCTTTATCCTCATTTTAAGTAACAGAAAACTGATTCATTGAAAACATCAGCGTTTCCTGTTGCTTTTTTATTTTCTGTAATAGCATCCCCACTTGTGGATATATTTCAGAAAGCCTTGCCTGTCTCTAGATGGTAGATCTTTGTGCCTTTTCAGACACTCTGGCTCACACACCAGAAACACTCTCTAGGGGTCATTTCTTACTCTGTATAATATATCCTGACTGATACACTGTCTCCATTTCCCAATATCTAGCACAGCTACTAGAACATAGTAATTGTTTAATATATATCTGATCCTCCTCTCCAACAGGTGAGAGTATAGGAGCTGGGCAAGCAGATTGCAGAGACAGATTATTGGAGATCCAGGGGAAAATCCTGATTTGACCAGTTGGTAATAAATCTGCATTTCTTTCTTCTTTTTTTCTAAGAAGAAGAAAAGGCAGGAATGAAGGCAAGCAGGTGATAGGCAAGAAGGGAGAGGAAAGAGAAGGATGTTATTTATTTATTTATTCATTTGTTCATTTGCTGTTTATTTTGGTTGTTATCTCCAGTCCCAGGACAAATCCAGGTCCAGGGGTTTTATGTCAACTATACTCCAAGCCTGGGCTTAACCCCTGAGCCATCAGGGTGCATCAAAGTTCTGTTTATAAAAATCCTCTTTGTTCAAATATTTTGGAGAATCACATTAATAAGCATATGAAAGTACTTAGCATAAGGTCTTGGATATAGTGAATACTGTGTCAGGAATTTAAAAAATGTGAATAATTAGACTAGTGTACAACAGTTATTTATTTTATAACTATAACGATGATAATGTGTAAGCCCCATATTTTATGCATTTGTCCATCAGTAGAAAAGCTGACAATAATCAATGACCCTAAACTCTGAGTAGTTTATTACTGTAAATGCTGCTTCTGCCTCATGTCATGTCCTTCTGCAAGTCTGGTGGCTCTCTTGGCAGCTGTCTTTCAGGACACAATGGTGAAAGGATTGCAATCCTTCCCTCATGTGACTTTAACCATATGGAACCCTTTACTTACAGTTGCGAAGAAAGAGCAGGGACAAGGTAGTATCTTTTGTCTGACTTCCTATGATTATCATTCAGTCAAATGGGTCAGCCTCATTTTGATGGAGTTAGAAAATGCAGGCTTCTTTTGATGTGACCAGGAAGAAGAACGAGACTGGTGTATTCAGCTGCCACAAAATGTGACATATACCTTAAATTTCCAGTTGTGAAGAGGCTTGCTTCACAATAAGGGCCAAGGGGCCATTACAGGTCTTACAAGGTTACCATTCTATATGACAAATGTGCTAATACAGAGAAAAGTGCAGTGAGATATTTGGACAGAGCCCATACGCATTTTTTGAAGGGATGGCTATGTTTGTGGCATAGTTGTGGGGCTTCTTGAATGTATGCTTCTCTCTAAACTCATGTGATTGTATATAGTAAATATACACAGAGGACAGGGCATATATTTAAACACACACATACACAAAACAAAAGTAATAAATCAGGAAGAAATAATGGATTTTGGGTTTGGCCTTAATGGATGGGCAAGACGGTGCAAAAGGGATCCAGTGACACCAAAGTCATGACCCTTGTAAGAGAGGGATGGAGGCCAAGAATGCAAACTGTAGTGACAGCAGATGATTATGTGGGGCCTGAGAGTCCTGAGTAAATAGGGGTCAGGTGGAGAGTCGTGAATTCCCCTGAAAGCAAGCTTACTGTAGTCTTACTTTATAAAGGGAGGGTACAGGGAAGAATGAAGGTGAGCAGAGGCAGACAGGAAGAGAGAAGGGGAAGAAGCACTTTATTTATTTTACTCAGTTGTTCATCATGGGTTGTTTCCTGGCCCTGGGTCTTGAACTGGTGATCTTGGAATGCATTTGGATGGTGTCTGGTTTAACGCACTAGGACATTAGCACAGGTCACTGTAGTCTTTACTCTTAGTGACAGGTAGGATATTATGCTTGCTTTCTTGATAGCACAAATCTCAAAACTTTGAATCATGTCCAATCATATTCAAAATAAAACCCTCTATTTTAATTATTTGGCCATGAATGTGATGAAATTTGTTATTTATTATTTATCCTAGAAGACATTTTAAATGGAGAAAATCATATATAACACTTCATGATGAGGAAATGAGGCTTTCTGCATAAATGAAGAGCACAGGAAACTGAAGTTTACAATCTTCATGTTTACAAGCATTCTTTTGTTATCTAATTATACCTAAAACTCATTTTGAAATGCCTATTCTCTGCTTTCTCAAGAGTTTTCACTTCTCCAAATTATATAACTTCTGTATGAGTTCCATCCAAGAGATATTTGCTGTATGAGGGACTGCTGTCCCTTCACGATTCTCTCCACATCTAGTCTGGAAGAAGACAGAGGCATGCACGCAGACAGATCTTCACTGTGAAGCCTCAACACCTACCTTCATCTATATGATGGTCTGTTAGGCATTACCTCCATAGACTGCAAACTCTGTGAGGCAAGGGCTCAGGTTTGAATTGTTTGTCATCCCCTATCCCATCACTTAGCAGAATGCCAGGTCTGGGGAAAGTCATTTTCCCTTTAGACCTGTTTCCTTATCTGTATAGCAAAGTAAGGATAGTACTTGATTCACACAATTGCTATGTATTAAATGAGTCACTGCTTACAAAATGTTCACTGCAGAGTAAGAATCTAATAAACAAGAAGATATTTGCCCAGGAAGAGTCCTGATAGGACCAAGTAATCACTATTGTGCCATTTGGGGCAGACAATTAAATGAGCTAATCTCCTCCCCTGGTGTAACCATTTGCAGGTCTCAAGCATGGGGCCACATGAACATTGCAACATGTGTTAAAAGAATACTTAGAAAGAAATCTTCAAGAATAGACTGACCATATATGCCATTCTAAATGGGACAGTATCGTGTTTTGCATATTTCCCGACTGTCCCATCATTTTAATATAAATGTCAGTTTTTCCCCATTTTTAATACATCAGAGTTGTCTTTAATGCAGGGCAAAAGGGGCAGCTGATTTGCCCCAAACCCAGTCTGCTGAGGGGTCCTTTTGCTCTGCATTAGGACAGTCCTTGCCAGCACTGACTGCAGCAGGCCTCAACTGCTACTGCTGTTCCCGCCCCCTGTGAGAAAATAGGAGTCACAGGAAAAGGATTCCTCCTCTTCCCCATGTGAGCCTATTTCTTTAAGGGCACAGGACACTGCAATGTGGTCATGCTGCATGGGGGTTATCTCTAGCACTGTAGGGGGTTATCTCTGGCACTGTTATTGGACATTTCTGGCACTGGGATGGTTAAAGTAGCACGTGTTTGAGGCAAGATATTCAGAATAGGGTTGTATGTAGGTAAACACACAAATGTGGTTTTTGCCTCAGGTGCCCTGGCTGTTTGTATGAAATCCTTCTGAATCACACTTCACTACTCTGTAACCACTGTTCTGCATCACATAGTACTTACTTGCTGCTAGCCTGGCTGCTCCACCTCCCCCCACCCCCTTAGTTGCCAGCATGTAACCCTGCCCAGTTTTTGCCAAATCAATGTCCTGTATTTGTCTCAAGGCTATATGGTCAGTCTACTTTAAGGAGGAACCACAAAAGGGAGTTGTGAATGGCACAGTGACCTTGTTTTGTAAGTACTGACTACAAAAACTAATACTAAAAGGAGCCAGATAAACTATACACACATGCACATGCACACACATGCACATACATGCACATGCACACAGGCACACATGTGCACACATGCACACGCACACATGCATAAGCAAGCACACATGCACACACATGCACACATGCACAGACACAGATCCAAAGTTTGAACTCTGGTCTCCTGTCTCTAAAAACCATCTTCTTTGCAGCATACCCAGTTAAACACATTTCTTAAACAACAAGCTTTCTCATTATTAATAAAATGTTAACTATTACATTGTTAGGTGTAATCAAATAGTCTTAGTGAATTATAATGATTTGCACAGATTACACAAGACATTTGTGAATGTGAGACTTCTTCTAGTGTGACCATCTCTGTTCTTTATTTTCAGGAAGCAGCCTTCACAAGCAACCTTGTTTTTTGTGTTCCCCAGTTTTATAATCCACATTATCCAACTATATCAAGGCCATAACTGTATTTCACAGCTATTTTCCACTCAAAATTTATTGAAGTTTGTGACAAGAGTTTGAAGGTTGTAAAAATCTGGTGATAAAATTCCCTGAAATTTGCAGCTTGAGCAAAAATTGCTCATATTAATATTATTGGGTTATATAATTCATCTTTCAGGTTTTCCATATGCTTTATGGCCACCACATACAGTGTTTATGTGTTGGTGTTTTTTTGCTTATTTTTTTTCTACTCAGTTTAATGATCAATGAATCTGGCATCATTAATGAGTTCTAGCTATGTCTGGCATTGAACATGATGAAGGATAATTCTAAGACATACTCCCTTTGATGTAATATCCAAGTTTTTTATTATGAATCATCATGCCTGTCCATCTAAATGCCACATTTAAAGTTATTCATTCACTAATTTAATAAACTTTTATTGGGCATATCATATAGGCCAGATATTATGCTGGGCATTGGGAACATAAACATAACATAAATAAGAAACATGCCCTTAATTAAATGAGCACAAAGTCCAGAGGGAAGAAACACTAGTGTCAAATATTTTACAAATTCCTTAAAAAATTGTAGCTTAGAGTCTAAGACTATATCACCCGCTGTGTGACATCTATGCTGATATACTGCATGCACTGTAATTTCACTGATATTTTGTTTTTAATCTATAGCTCCACACCAGAAAAAATAAACATTAAAAAGAAAAGATGAGACTTTTATATTTCCCCCAAAGGTGAGAAGAGAGATTCATCACCAGGAGATTGAAATGTTTTGAATTTACATACGTTCAATCTGATTCAAAAACTGAGTCCATTGAATTCAAGAATGTCAACTTTGGGGAAGGGGTCTATTTGCTCACAGGTGCTTAAAACATAGTGTCTAGTCAATAAGACATGTGCAATAAATATTTGTTAAATGAAGGAACAGACTGAGCCAGATGGACTTAGTTTTTCCCCTTCACTAGGCAGAAGAAGAGTCTGCGTTCTTCCTCTCTGCACGTGGGTTATTGGATGACGTCAACAAAATGACACAGCCTCCCAAAATGCTGCCTCTAGATATTCATGGTGTTTGGTCTCTCCCAGTGTCATCAGCATTACCCCTGAGCTGGTCCTCTTCTCTACTTGAGAAGCCTCATCTGTTGTCTGGGGTAACAAACCTAGGCTAGCACATGTCCTCAATCCACAGCTGTAGACAGCAGAGAGCAACCTTTCCTACCATCCAAGGGCAATCCTTCTTCCTATGCACCGTGACCCACCCCGCCCCCATCTGTCAGTGACGCAGCCACAGTTCCCCCTCCTTTGTAAACAGGTCCATTCCAGTAGCACTAAATATCTCAAAGTTCTCTCCCTTTGTTAAATAAAAAAGAACAAAAATAAAATTCCATTGATGGCTGCATAATATTCCAGGTGAATATTATACATTTATTTACCCTTCACAAATCTCTATTTTTTTTAATGTGTGTAATTTCCAAGAGCTAAGATTTTAAAAAATCATAGCAATAACAACACAGAGATGACTCCTTTCTTAGGATACATTTCTAGGAGTGAGAATTAAGTCACAGGGATACAAGTGCTTAGGGCTCTTGTGTATTTTACCAAGATGTTCTCCAAATAATTGCCAACAGTCCATGGTCATTTTGACCATGCATGAGAGACAGCATTCACCCAAAATCATGCTCACTCTGGATATTATCACTTTATCTTTGAAAACAAAAAGCATTGTCTGTTACCTACCTGGGCTGGGAGACCATTCCAGTTTGCCAGTGCTTCTCATAATATCAGCTGATAGTAGCTAATCATGTTGTTTTAAGTGCACTGTGACTGCTGTAGAGTAGAACAGATTCTTTTTAAATTTCCTTTAAAATACATGTTTTCACAAAAGTGAGTTTTGTAAGGACCACCACACTATGTTCATGAAAGAGCACAGCTTCCCACACCACTCAAGTAGCCCCTTTCATCTCTCTTCCACCTGCTGACATGGGCTTTTCCATTTAAAAGATGGCTGCCAAGTGAAACAAATCAACTCCAAAAGCCAGAATTAGATTACGTACTTCCCAAGTAGTTAAAAGAGCAACTGTAGAGTAACTCAAATAATTTGAATTGCAAGCTGGGATGAAACATCCGAAACGGAACTTCAGATGGAAAACAATTAGCTTTGCTCTTCCAGCACACAAGAGAATACTGTGACTTCAATTTTTCTTTTGATTCTATTTAATTCCCTTTCATGGGCAATTATCCTATTAAACTGGTTCTTTTGTTTTGGCATAAGCAATTAAACCCTCAGAGCTCAAGACTGACTCCTTCAATAGTAAAATTGAGACCTGTGCATTTCTTACAGGATTTTTATAGGCTGCAAAACTCTTGTAAAAATGCCTATGCTCCAGACTTTTCCTGAGATCAGCCTCCAGAGACTCTGGGAGGCAAATTCTGAGGTTTTATAATAGTAATAGGAGGGTTGGGAACTGTATACACATTTGCTATTGCCAGGTGTGGGGTTTTTCTCACATAAGCAACTGATGTCCTCATTCTGCAACTCAAATTCACCAGTGTTTATTGAGCACTTACTATATTGTCAAAACAAAGGAGAATAATTGCTTATCCTAAAAATAAAATTTGAAAAAAACATACTAGGGTAAGACACAAAATACTGTAAAGATAAAAGCTCAGTGGTGTTTGGAATCAGACAGATATGAGTTCAAATTGCAGATGTAAAAATGCCTGACTGTGTGACTTAGAAAAGTCACTGACCTTTGGACATTCAGCTTCTTGATTAAATTATAGACCAAGAGGAGAGGATCATGAGGTCTGAGATAAATGGAAGGACTAGTTAAGCAATTGGCAGCTACCATTTGGTGCTGAGGAGCAATAGGTTATTATTAGTGGCAGCAATATAAATACACAAATTATGGGTGTCAAAACTTAAACCTGGTTGTATTATGAAAAGATTAAAGAAAAGATTAAAAGATTAAAAAGATTAAAGAAAGATACCATACAGATCAGTGAAGCATCTGGCTAGGAATTCTGAAAGGCCATCTGGTCTCCAATACTTTGTTTTTAGTCTTGATTGGTGCCACCAGGAAGCCATTTCCGAAATCGAGGTACTAGGAACAGAACCTCGAAGAGCTGGACTTATTCCTTGGGAGAGGCAGCTGGCTGGAGAGAGAAGGGCAGTCTCAGACAATTTGTTAAAACCACGTATCAGCAGAAAGATTCTTCCCAGTAGGGAGATGTTAAGATTGCAGGTTTCTTTTATTTATTTACTTAGTTAGTTTTTACTTCTGGATACATGTCAGTATACATTTTGCAGTGACTTTTATTTTGCACATTAAAATAAACTCATATGTATAGATTCCCCATATGTGCAGTTTCTCCATTCCCCAGATATATGTCAACATACCCTGTCCTCCACCAAGTCACAAGTCTTCCTCACCATTGACCAGTGGGCTCTGCCACCACTTGCCCCCTCCCCCAACCCCCATCCAATTCCTTTCCATTTTTTGATTGGATAGCCTGTTTTCCTGTTACTGAGTTTTATGAGTTCTATGTATATTTTAGATATTAAGCCCTTATCAAAGATATGAAATGCAAATATCTTGTCTCAAGTAGTAGGGGTTTTTTTGTTTTTGTTTTTTGCTGATGATTTATTTCACAGTGAAGAAACTTTTAAGTTTGATGTGGTCCCAGTTGTTTATTTTTCTGTTTGTTTCCCTTGATGCTGGAGTTGAGTCCTTAAAAGACTCTCTAAGGTTGATGTCATGGAATATCTTTCCTATGCTGTCTTCCCAGAATTTTATGGTTTCTAATCTCATGTCCAGGTCTCTAGTCCATTTTGACTTAAGTTTTGTGAATGATGTTAGAGAGTGATCTAGCTTCATTCTTTTGCATGTGGCTGTCCAGTTATTCCAACGACGTTTATTGAAAAGACTTTCCTTTCTTCATTGTATACATTTGGCTCCTTTGTTATAGATTAACTGACTGTATGTGAGTTGATCAGTTTCTGGTGATTCAATTTTATTCCATTGATTTGTGCCTCTGTTATTATTCCAGCACCATACTGTTTTGATCACTATAGCTGTGTAATATAGCTTAATATCTGAAAGTGTAATCCCTCGAGATTCATTCTTTTTTCTCATAAGTCAAGGTGTTTTGTTGTTCCATACAAATGTTGGGATTTTTTGCCCATGGGATTTTAATGGGAAATCTATTAAATCTGTATATTAGTTTAGGTAAGATGGCCATTTTGATGATGTTGAATCTTTCCAACCATGGGTAGGGGATGTCTTTCCATCTCTTTGTATCTTCTTGTATTTCTTTTAGGAAGGACTTGTAGTTTTCATTGTGAAGGTCTTTCACCTCCTTATTGAAGTATATTCTGAGATATTTGATTCTATTTCTGATCTAAATGGTGTGGTTTTCTTGACTTCATTTTCTAGTGGCCTGTTGTTTGTATATAAGAATGAAACAGATTTTTGTGCATTGATATTGCAGCCTGACATTTTACTGTCTTGTTGATTAGTTCTAGTACTTTTGACAGAGTATTTGGGGTTTTCACGTCCTCTGCAAACAATAGTAGCTATGCTTCCTCCTTCCTAATTTGGGTATTTTTTTTCTTGCCTAATTGCTCTGGCTAAGACCTCCAGTATGATATAAATAGTATTGGTGAGAATGGACAACCTTGTCTTGTTTCTGACTTACTGGAAATGCTTTTAGTTTTGCACCATTGATAAGATGCTAGCTATGAGTTTTTAATATATGACCTTTATTATGTTGAGGTATGTACCTTCTATTCCAATTTTATGCAGGATATTTTTTATCATAAATGGATATTGGATCTTGTCAAAAGATTTCTCTGCATCTGTTGATATCATCATATGGTTTTTCTCTTTGCTCTTGTTGATATGGTGTATAACATTAATAGATTTACATATGTTGAACTATCCTTGCATCCCCAAGAGGAATCCCACTTGGTCATGATAAATGATCTTTCTGATGCATTATTGGATTCTGTTTGCTAACACTTTGGTGAGAATTTTACATCTATGTTCATTAGAGATATTGGTCTGTAACTTTCTTGATGACATCTTATCAGTTTCTGATATCTGTCTAATGTTAGTTTCATAGAAGTATTTGAGAGTGATTCCTGTTCTTCAATATTTTGGAAGAGTTAGGGAAGATAGATATTAATTCTTCTCCGAAGTTTTGATAAAACTCATTAGAAAAGCCATCTGGTCCTGGACTTTTTATTTTTAGGGAGACTTTAGATTACCTCTTCAATTTCTTTGCTTGTGATTTTTTTGATCAGGTTTTCTAATTCTTACCAGTTCAGTACTGATAGATTGTATTTTTATAGAAATCTGCCCCTGTCCTCAAGGTTGTTTAATTTGTTGGTATAGAGCTATAGTCTCTTAGTCTCATAGCAGTCTCTTAGGAGCTTTCATATTTCTGGGTACCTGTTGTAATGTCTCCCCTTTCATTTTTGATTCTAGTTATGAGAGTGTTTCTCTCTTTTTTTCTTTGTGAGTCTGGCCAATGGTTTTCCAATTTTGTTCATTTTTTCTAAGAACTAACTTTTGGTTTGTTCTGAATTTTTGTTTTGTTTTCTATTTATTTATGCTCAAATTTTGGTTATTTCCTTTCTTCTACTGATTTTTGGCTTTAATTATTCTTCTTTCTCTAGTTTTTTTAAATGTAGGGTTAGATTGTTTATTTGTGATTTTTCTTATTTCTTGAGTGGGACTTGGGTTGCAATGAACTTCCCTCAGTACTGGTTTCACTAAATTCTGGAGATACTGATAGATCTTGTTTTCATTCTCATTTGTCTCTAAGTATTCTTTAGGTTCCTCTTTGATTTCCTATTTTACTCAAGGGTCATTTGGAAGCATATTGTTTAGTCCCTAATTAATTTTAAATAAAGTACTTTATTTGTGTTCACAGGGTGTTGAAATTTCATGGCTAGACATCAGAGATCTATGAATCCATACATAACAATACAAAGTATAGCTTTTCTGGAGTAAGAATTACTACATGTATGATATACTCGAAGGTGTTATTTGTCCTTAACAAGTCAAACCAAATGTTTTAGCTAAAGAATTTTTTTTTTTGATTGAGGCAACTTTGATTTATAACAATATCAATGTTATTTTTGAATTTTTCATTTATTTGTATTTCTTAAAGGAAAGGTGCAGGCAAGATGGAAGAACAGAGACAGAAAGGCAGGAAGAGAAACAAGGAAGGAACACTTCACAATTTGGTTAGTTGTTCATCTTGCTACCCTCTCTCCAATGGTCCTAGCTGGTGAACCTAGGCTCCTGGGATATAAGTGGACAGTGTCTAGAGGAGTTAACCACGAGGGCACACCAGACAGCATACGTTTTAGATGTGCAGCTTCACTCTTCATCAAATACATGGTAGCACACCTTACTCACCACATTTCCATGAGTCCTTCACCACCAAAGAGGACATTCTTCATGCATTGAAATTGAAGTTAATTGCACAGAGTCAGATGCATTGAAATATTTTGAAGTTTCACACTGTATGCAGTGAGGCTGTAAGATTTTATAGACTGCAAAAAGCAGAGGGAATTTAAGGAACTGCTGAAAGGCCCTGAAATCCTTTCTGTGGTACACTTACTTGATCTAATTACTGCAACAAGGCCTCTGTGGTTCTCAAAGGCTTTGCAACTGCCCATCTCATTGGATACGTCATCTTAAGCACTCAACATAATTGCTCTTTAATGAATGAAAGGCCATCTGAGTGCTGACAGAGCATAATTAATAGGTTGCTAGAATGAAAAAGAGCTTTTAAAAGCAATATACAGTATATTGCCAGTTGATTCTCCATTCCCAAAAGACCAAAGTATTCAAAACCTACTGAGTCTTACTTTTCTGACTTACAAGTATGTTACTATACTTTAAAGAGAGGAAAATAAATGAGGATGCTTCCCCAGAGAGGCACCCTGAAATATGGAGGCATGGAAATTCCAAATAAGAAGAGACCCAGAGGAATTCATGCAAATAAAACCTCAAGAGGGATAGTGTTCTGAGATCATTTAATGTAGGAGAGATCCCCAAATACTTCAATATATATTTAAATAAAATTATTGAATTGTACTATATAATTCTTGATAATTTGCTCCTTTTTGAAATAAAGATAATAGTTTTTCTGAGCGCATGGACATTTTGTGTATCTCGATGTCTTTGACACTTTTCTGTTCTGACTACCATCTTCATGGCTAATTTCAAACATATACAGTGCTGTTATGTGGGAGGAGTGGTAGACATTTTCTGTGTTGCTCAAGAAGTGAGAGATAGCAGGAGAGCTATCTGAAGGCAGATTTCATATGAATGCAAGAAAGAAAATTTCACTAATTAGTGCTAATTCTCCAGGACACCAGCTTCTTTATAAAGCAGGGAGCTTGTAGTTTGTAAAATAAGGAGTGACAATCCATCAGAGACGTGAAAGTAGTGATCAGTGCACTGGATTGGATTTCAACTGGCAAAGCATCCAGATTCTGTGATCAAAGAGGTTTGTTTCAGCAAGTGCAAAGAATTTCCATACCACACC
This sequence comes from Solenodon paradoxus, assembly GCA_004363575.1. Taxonomy (NCBI): domain Eukaryota; kingdom Metazoa; phylum Chordata; class Mammalia; order Eulipotyphla; family Solenodontidae; genus Solenodon; species Solenodon paradoxus. The sequence continues at coordinate 82,691 of RJWH01000787.1, read as the reverse complement.
CTTGTACAAGTTCATGTTGATGGTAATTCTTAACTGCTGCGAAGGGTAGAGGGAACCAGGATGGGTGATTTTGAAGGTCATTACTAGACAATTTCAGTTGAAGTGTTCAGTGGCAAGGAGGTGTTGACTTCCATACATTTCCCTGGTAAATCTCCAGGATCCAGTAAAAATGGAATGGGATGGGATGTTGTGATATAGGAATTTGAAAACATATAGAGGTGATGTGGCAAGGAGGAGGGACTTGACATGTATACTATTCTAGAGGCAATGTAACCAATGAAATCCCTTGTAACCGCATATGGAAAAAGCATTAACCAGAAAGTATAAAAGATGGAGCCTCGGCAAGAGTGGGGCTCAGCCTTTGGATGTCAATCCACTGAGTCACCACCAACAGAATAAACCTTGCTTCCTGATAAAGCCTTGGTGTACTGTTTTCTTGTCCACAACAATATGGTAAAGTTGCACTCGAAATTTCATAGAAGCAAGCAAAGTGGTGATTGTTTGGATCCCAGATTCTAGCTGATGGGAAAACAAAACAAATTAGAAAGAGAATTTACCATGATTTCTAATATACCAAGGACCCTAAAAAGAAATTGTGCAGACCCTCAAAAGAGCATGGGAGCATTCTGAGTTGGTTGAAAGGAATTTCAGTAAAGTGGGGAGCTCTGATAGCACACAAAGAGAGGGTTCTGTATTGACAGAACTTTGCAACTCTGAAGCAAAAAGTGCAGCCACTTTTCAGGAAATCTACTTGTTCAGCCCCTTAAACACTCCACTTTAGCAAATCATTGAAAATGCTACCTCTTGTTTTTTTTTTTAATCTTTACATTCCTTGATTGGATTCCACCTTCGCCTAGAAGAACTCTATTGAATGCATCTGTCAGGCTGCATTGCTAGTTATTCTGAATATTCCATGAAGCCTTGAACATCAACTAGACGTGATCTTTCCTCTGCCCAGAGCTATTTTTCTACTATCTCCATCCACAGTCACCATGGGTACATGTACAATGGCGACTACCACTCCCAATGTCAATTTTCCTTCTGATGTGATCCCTTTTTACTCTGCCCTGTAGTTGCAGGTTAATCTGTGCTCTCACCCATTCACAACTTCAGAAAGGTGGGGCTCTGGTTTATTCATGGCTGTACCTAGAGCTCCTGAATAATGACTAACCCATAGTAATTGCCAAAGACACAGTATTGACTAAATAAATGAGGGGCAACTGTTCATTGTTTCCAGCAATCTAAGTGCCCACTGGCAAAGCTCCTTTCTGAGAGGTGTAGACTGCTGTTAATATTGACTATGACTCCGCTTCCCCTGCCGGAGGGTTGGGACAGCCAGCTCTCTCAGTGTCACCTGCAGAACTGTGGCTCAAAATGATGCAGGGGTTGGGGGAAAGAAGGAGCTGAGACATGTTAATGAAACACTGGGTTCATCCAGAAAGAATTTTGGAGATAGTCATTGGCCAGGAACACACAGCAAGTTTATTAAAAACAGAAATAACTAGTTGAGGTGGCCTGCGGGGCTAGAAAGTTTATATCAAGAGAATATGTGTGTGTGTGTATTGTGTGTGAGAGAGAGAGACCTAAGCTGCCTGCCTCCCGCTCAGGCAAGGTGGATTCTGTGTATATATGAGGGTTAGGGGCTTTAGGTGTGTCCAGGTGACCTGGAGAAAAATCATGGGAGTATCTAGATGCTGGGTTGCTAAGCTGAGATCCCCCCTGGGGTCTCTTTCAGGTTTTACCAGTTAGTCTACTATTCCTACATCTGCCTACTGCCCTGTAGATTCCAAGATATGCAGTCCCCATGTCAAAACCTACATGGAAGCATGACCCTCCACGGTTTACTCAAGATAATGATGCTAACCGGTGGGTAGAAAGGAGGCAATGAGCTTTCACAGTTTTATTTAGCTTCACTAATCTCAACTGGAATCACTGTGAGGAGTCACAGAAGTTCTCAAACACGCTTGATGTATGTATTTCTGTAAAACAAGCACATTAAACCCCTTTCCTTTCCATTGTGACTGCTTTCCCTCCACTTGGTTTCTGCCCATGTCTGATGTGTGTGAGCGCTGACTTGTATCACAGTGTCACACTGGAGGAGGGGACACCAAATGTTCTGGATTCAACCTTTCACTTTGCACATTCAAAGCTTTTCTTTCCTACAGGTTTTTTCTTCCAAAATTCCCCCAAACTGCAATCCTTGTGTAATTGAAATTCAACATCTATCCAGACAGCAGCCCTCGTTCTAGTGTCTAAACACCAACTGATGCTAACCTGAACTATCAAATTTATTTTTTCCCAGGTCCTTTCTTTCTTTTTCTGAGTTATTAACAGTTTTCTAAAATATGATTTGCATTGGATCATTCTCATGTACGTGCCAGTTTTACTTCAAATCATTTTACTCCCCATAGGTTCAGCTGCCGGAGCATGATAAAATTCTCAGGAGGCCTTGCAAAATGAGAAAAATATAGACAAGTGTGTGTGTGTATGCACTATAATTGCCATAAATCTGTCAATAGTCTTCACTGTATATTATCTTTCCTGCTTTTTAAGTTTTGGCCCTAAATTGTCCTTTCCTTAATGTAATATAATTATGACTTTTATAGATGTATTACTTTTGTAGTTATTAAAAAATAACTTTACTTGGATATAACAAAATCTGACAGCTGTATTTCAGTCTGTTTGTTTAAATTGTTTTGATTTAGAAATCCCAAATGGAAAGTCTGGACTCATAGCATTGCTATTTCATTCCAAGAACTATAGAAACATTGAATCATAGAATATTAAATTGTGCCACATGCTGTTAATCATCTAATAGTGTTGTCATGACACCAGCAGAGAGGAAAGGAGGGGCGGAGAGGGTCGTCTCTGCTCAGACTCAGAAAAGGGAAGCAGAGCAGACACTCCAGCTCAGGTCCTTATGTCTGTCACTCTTCTCTATGCCCCACCCCCACCTACTCATACTTTCAAAGTAACAAGATGGTGAGCTTGACAAGGGATCCAGAGTGGATTTCTTGATGAGGGATTGGAGAGAAGGCACTGGCTGAAAAATCTGGAATCCTTCTCTAGCAACCTAAACTGGGGACACCCCAGTAGTTACCCGCCATCCTTCAAACTCTTACTCTCCCCAGAGCTGCGACCCCTGGGTTCTTCCAAGGGGAAGTCCTCCTCCCCCTGCCACCGTATGTAAGAGACTCCTTTTTACAACTCTCTCTCTTGCTCCTGTAATCCCCAGCTGCATGGGTCACTTCTGTTTAGTTGTTTTCTAGTAAACATGCCATGTGGTGTTAGGGCCAGGCATCTCCCCTGGAATTCTTTCCAGGACAAACTGTGTATTCTTTAGTGCCAGGTACCCGCCTCCTTTCTTATTGAGTATTCGTGTTTAGAACTGTATTTTCCAGGAGTCTCAGAGGATTCCTATTCAATATTTCTAGGGTGAGAAACATCACAAACTTCTAGCAATGGGGCCTCTCTCTCCTTGGAAGTGAATGCATAATAGAGGATTTCACACTTCAGCCTTATTCCATCTCAGTCTTCAGTGAACTTAGTGAAACACTGTTTCGATCAGGATGGGTCTCCATATTGCTGTCTGACTTCCCAGCCATAATTGGATTTCCTCTGCACTCCAGGACTTCTAATTGCAAATGCAGAGCAATTTCAAACTCAGCCACTCACGTTGTCCATGTTGAAAGTTCTAAAGGGGGAGGAGAAGCCATTTCATTTCAGGGTGGATTTCAAAGCTAATATAATGCCATTATGCTTTTCCTCCCATAATTTTCAGAAGGCCTGAGCAACCATGCAATTTTCAATCATTCCCTTTCTAAAGGTATCAAGAAGAGCATATTGCAGAGAAATTTAAAAGAATCTGTCACAAAGCCTAAGAAAATGGATTGACTTTCCAAAGAAAATATGAGAGGGTATACATCTATAAATCATGATCCTGTCATGGTACTCTCTCTGCTCAAGATTTACTTTGACTTAAGTGTTTGTTTCATGTCATGGCCAATTGAGGGTTTTTTCACAGAGTTTTTATATTTAAATTTAATCTATGCAACTAAGCAGCCTGGTGTCAGGTACCACTCTGCTACTGCTGGCTTGTCTCTCTCTCTCTCTCTCTCTCTCTCTCTCTCTCTCTCTCTCTCTCTCTCTCTTTCTCTCTCAAAGGTGCAAGGGAGAATGGAGGCAAGTAGGGAGGCAGAAAGAGAGATAAGAAGTTCTGTTAATTATTTTATTTAGCTGTACATCTTGGCCTTTCCCTCGACCCTGGGACATGAACCTGGGTCCCTGGGATGTGTGGACAGCACTGACTGAGAGCGACTGACTACATTGTTACTTCACCAGGGCGCACCCCTGTTTGTTTTCCTTGGTCAAGGCACTGTTTGCTGTAGATCTGTTCTTCCATACACTGAAAATAAGGATTAAAAATCCAGGATTAACTCATGGGATTCTGTGTTGATAAAATGATGCTACATACAGGAAAATGTCTTATAAAGTGATACTCACCTGGAAGTAGACTGGTGAGCTTAAGAGAAAACTTACCCAGAGCTCACTGTGTGCTTGGTGTTACATGCTTTCTTCATCCTTACTCCTTCATCCATTCCTCACAATGACCTACTGAAAGAAGGACCTTTATTGTCTCAAGTTTATAAAGAATGAATCGAGAATTGAGAAGGTGAAGCAGTTTCTCCAAAATCACCGAGATGATAAGCAGACATTGGTTTTGAACCCGGTATTTCGGGCCTCAAAGCCCACCACCTTAGCTGCTGTGTTGCGTAGTTCCCAACGCTGACATCAGTGAGCACAAGAAAAGAATGGCCCTTTGAGCATATGAAGAAGGATATATACTTGTTGTGGATTGAAGTGTGTCGCCCTAAAAGTTCATAGGTTGAGGCCCTAACCTCAGAATGCAACTTTACTTAGAAATGGAGCTGTTGATGCTGTGATTTTTAAGGGAGGCCTTACTACAACAGTGTGGGCCCCTATCAAAAATGACTGGTTTCCTTTTAAAGGTGGAAGTGCTGAGATCTGTTGCAAAGAGACCACCCAGTGGAGCCACAACTAACTGGTCTCCTCTCTGCCTCCATTTCTTCACTCTTTACAAATTTGTTGGAATAGCTGAATGTTACCTGCACAATACATAATGTACAAAGGAGAAGGTGGGCCATCCGACCTGCCTGATCTCCACAGCTAAGGCACTGACCTTTAGCCAGGGATTCTCTCAGAAGTGATTGTAATCAGCCCCCACCTTAAGACTCTCTGAGAAACTGTCTTACCTGATTCCACCATAAAAGAGGGAGCAAGGGCTTCGCAAACATACTGGGGACCAGTTGTCACCACCCAAAGTCATTCTGCCTCAGGGTCTGACTTCTCAGTAACCATTAACCTTTTACCACCCTTTTTACCAGCCTGAGGTATAAGAATCCATCACCTCTTTGCTGGGGTGGACTGAAATGCTACTTCAGTTCCCACCTAGCAAGTCCCATAAACCTGTGACTTGTATCTGTTCATCTTTGCGCCTTTTTCAAACCCCTCTCCTAAAGCTCTCCCAACCCGGCAAAGAACAGTTAAAAACCCATGGAGTTGAAAATCTAGAAGCAAACATTGACAAATAATATAGCAATAATATAAGAAGTTAGGAATTAGGAAAATAATAAAGCAAAGGATGGAGGGTGTCAGGTGTGAGAAGCCTTATTGAGGATGCTCACGGAGCATCTCTCTGATAGAATCCAAGTAAGACACTTCTCCCCAAGAGCTGAATCATCACTATAGAACAACCAGTGAGAGAACTTCTGAGCTGTGACTTTCAGGATCCAGGAAGTATCCAAATGCAACAAGCTGATTGCTCAGCTCCTATTCAGCATGGACTGTTTTAACCTGGTTATCCAAAAACAGAAGAAAGGGAACCACTTCCTGACAAGCTGCATGCTACTCTCCCAAGACGAATTCAGACATCAGAGAGCTAGAGGGCATTGCAACAGTCTCACCTTGGCACATGGGAGACACAAGGAAGGAACTTTAATTGTTCCTTCCTGTTTGCTTCCAGCCAACTTTCACCCCAGAAGAGTTGATGCCCTTGAACTTCAAAATTATCATCTTGCCTCTTCAGCAGTTTCTGGAGAAGCTCAAACATACACTCTGTATGAAACTGACTTGGGCCTTTCCATAAACCCAGAGACGTCAGGAAGCAGCTGCAGGTGATAGGACAGGTCATCCATGAGATGAGGCTGATGTTTCTTGGAACCCAAGGAGCTGGGAGCTGGAAGCACATTTGGAACCTCTGACCACAGTGGTGCATGGTGTAGAGCAACTGGTCACAGGTCCTGGGAGCAAGTGAGGTCAGAAGATCTGTGAGGTTATGAACAGGAGCAGTCTGAGACCCCTCTTCTAGCTCTGTGGTTTCTATCACTAGGGACCCAAATTCATTTTGGCTGGCTAGGAAAACCTTCCTGAGAAAGTGAGTTTTAAGGGTTTGGTGGAAAAGCAAATAGAAATTCCAGAGAGGGACAAGTTGTGTTAAGCTTTGAGACAAGAGAGCACCAGACTCACGTTAGAAATTAAAGTCAATTCCATCTGACTTAAGTGATGACAGTCATGGAGGAAATGCAGTAAGGTGGGTGGAGAGATACTCCAAAGACCTACAGACCCTAGGAGCGATGTTATAGACTTGAGACTAGCCAAAGGCCAAAGAGCTGAGTAAATAACATATATTTCAAAATTCTGATTTCTGCGTTTCCTGAAGTCAAACATGGAGGCATCCTACATGGGATGTCTGGTTCCTAGGCAGTATGGGCTGGTGATGATCTTGTTTCTCTGGCCATCCATCTCTCTCTCTCTGGACATTGCCAGTGGAATTCAGTCTCTAGGAGAAAATGGCTGACATTTCTTGAGCATTTTGAATGAAGGTTTTCCAATTACCTTGCAAACTATAATCCACTGTCCATTGCCTTGTCTAATTAAGTGCAGCAAAGGTGTCTATGCTTCTTCCCCATTTTGATTGCTAATATTATTTCTTGCTGGCCCTTTTTTAGTTTGTGTAATATTGTAAATTCTTTAGCCATCTTTTGAAGTTCTGGCTTTAGGTTTCATTGATCAGTTCTTACATTTGCGGCATTGATAATTAGTTTCTGTTTATAGTCTTATTATGTCCTTTCTCATATTTTTGACCTGATTTTGCTGCTGTTAGTTTTCATGTTAGCTTTTTATATAATGCTTAGCTTGCTAATGTGTAGTTGTTTTTATTTTCCACTATATTTGTTTAGACTATGCATTATCTATGTAGATTAGTAGCTCATCCCACATATTTTGAGATTTAATCCCTTTTTTCCCTTTTTTTAAAGAAAAGGTACAGGCAATAATTAAGGAGGGTAGGCAATCAGACAGGAAGAGAGAGAAGGAAGAAGTATTCATTCATTTTTATTTTATTTGTTTATCTTGGTTGTTCCCCCAGCCTTGGGACACAAAACCGGTCGTTGGGATGTGTGTGGACTGCTGGAGGCAAGTGACCCAACCTCTCCTCCACCAGGGCGCAACTCATTTCACTTCTTCATAACTATCTGGAAATATTTATGTTTCCTAGAAGTATTTTTGGTACCAAGAAATTATTTTCAAGCGATATTTTTTTGTTCTTTACCAAACGTAGCTCTCTATTGTTTTCTGTGGGCATATTTCACTATGATTAGTGAATACTTCCGAAAGATGTTGTTTATTTGGTATTTGATGAAACTTGGTGAACAATTTCTTTTTCTTTTTTTAACAGATCATTTATCATATTTAAAAGCACCTGTTGAACCCAAAGTCAATTGATTTTGCCTATAATGTATCTCCTTCTTTCCTTCCATCCTTCCTTCTTGCATTCTTTCTCTCTCTCCTTCCTTTCTTCTTTCCTTCCTTCTTCCATTATTTCTCTCTCCTTCCTTCCTTCTTCCCTCCTTTCTTTCTCTCTCTCCTTCCTTCTTTCTTTTCTCCTTCCTTCTTTCCTTCTTTCCTTTTTCTCTCTCCTTCTTTCTTTTCTTCCTTTCTTTTTCCTTCCTTCCTTTCTTTCTCTTTCTCCTTCCTTCCTCCTTCTTTCTTTTTTAAGATTGCAAAAAAATGTTCTCAGCTAGAGCAAGAAGTTTAACTTGGCCTCACTCAACTCATCCATTTCTACAGCTTCCAAGATGTGTTTCTTCACTTCACCTGAAGGCTGTTGGTTGACAGGTTTCAAAACCTGCTAATTGGTTCATTATGAGCATTAGCCTTTGGCTATCTCCTTTAAACATTCAGCATTTTTGCTGTGTTCAGGTCTTCATCTGCAAAATTAAATGTGACCTTGGCCATCTGTTCTGTCTCTGCCCATCCCCCCTTGCTTATTTGGATCAGATTGCAATGAGAAAGATAAAACTATAAAATGTTACTTGAGAACTAAATGGTTAGGAAAGGACAACTTGGCTATCTTGTGGGGACTTTTAGTGAGAGTAGCTCCTGTGTAGGGGTGCCGATGTTTCCGGAGAGTTCTGAACTGCCCTCTGAAAACCAACTGCTGTACTTCTATCTACTGGAGAGTGGAGATCAGTCCATTTGCAATACAGCTGCAGCAGATATCTCATATTTCAGAAAATAGCCCCAATTTTGACAAAGGAAATAATGATTTCAATGAATCAAAGATACAACTTTAGGTCAACCGTAGGTCCAATGGTCACAAGTGGACATGATAGTCACTGTAGGCATTGTTCCGGACACTGGAAATCGTGCAGCGAACCAAAGCAGATGCATTTGCCACATGGCAATAAGTGAGATAATGGAAAATAAAGAGGGTTAACGGACAGAGTTTTGGAGGTAGGGAAGCTATTCCAAATAAGTTGGTCAGGAAAATCCTTATTATAAAGATGACATCTGAGACATTTGAGAAGCAGTCTGAATGAAACTAGAAACCCAGCATGCTGAGAGACTCTATGATTTAATGTGAGTGAGTGAAAACACTCCTCATGGATTCTGGCTTGCTTCACTTCTGTGCCACATTTGGGGACATATCCCTGGGTCAGGCCAAGATGGAGGAACAGACACTTGCCAGCACAGGGTCTTCCTAGCTTTTCCATCAGGTGTACTTGCAGGTGGTATTCTCTCTGCCCCCCTTTTCAATGTTAGCACTGATTTAAGTTTTTTGTACAGATTACCTTTGCAACATTTAAAAATATTGCAAATGCCATGTTCACTCTGCTTCTCATACCACTTTCCAGATCATTTCTTACTTGCTTACGCTAAGGCTAAAATTATCTTTCATCCTTGTCTGAATCCTTTCAGGCTGCTATAACAAAATGCCATAGACTGGGTGGCTTCTAAACAGCACACATATATTTCTCACTGTTCTTGAGGTTGGAAGATTGAGATCAAGACTTCAGAAGAGTCATTAACTGGTGAGAGCCCTCTTCCCATTGTTCATCTTGTTTTCGCTGCTGTGTTCTTACAGGGCAGAAGGAACTAGCGAGCATCCTGGGATCCCTTTCATACAGGTATCAATCCATCCATGAAGGCTCCAACCTCAGGATCCAATCACCTCCTGCAGGCTTTACCTGATTGGGGAAACACAAACATTCAATCTATGACAGTTACAGTCCTGTTTCCTTCTTGCAAATCTCCTAGCTCAAAGCAGATGCAAGCCTTATACAGAAGCAAAATCATCATGAAATAAGGGATGAAGGTATGGAGCATGGAGTCTTTTCTAGGGGGACTGAGGATACAGAAACTCAATGAACTGTATTTATTATAATTAGATGGCAAGGACTAGTTCTGACTGTGTCTGTGTCTCTGAGAGCACTGGCACAGTCCCCTAGAGCTGCTTGATGGCAAATAAAGGCATGGAGCTGCATTTCACAATGGGTCTCTGAATTCTAGCCACAAATTAGGCCAGGATATTAACTCCTTATCTTTAAAAATTTCTGCCTATATTTGATGCCAATTTTTGTATCTGGTTATTTTTTGTGGTTGTTTTATAGTTACTATTTTGTAGAAGCCTTCTATTAGTTCTATGTTATAAATGCTGCCTCCCTTTGGCTATTGTAAATAGTGCTGCAATGAACATGGGGGTGCATATATCTCTGCAAATAAGTGTTGTGTTTTTAGGGTAACTACTCTGCAGAGGAATAACTAGATCACATGAGACTTCTATTCTCAAATATTTGAGGAATCTCCATACTATTTTCCATAATTGTTGTACCATTTTACACTCTCACCAACAGTGTATAGGAGTTCCCTTTTCTCCACATCCTTTCCATCACTTGTTTCCATTCTGTTGGATAATAGCCATTCTCACAGATGTGAGGTGATTATCTCGTTGTTTGATTTACTGTTCTCCAATGACAAGAGAAGTAGAACATCTTCTCATGTGCCTGTTTGACATTTGTGTGTCTTCTTTAGAGAACTGTGTATTAAAATAATCTTCCCATTTTTAATTGGATTGTTAGTATTGTTGAATTTTATGAGTTCTTTGTATATTTTGGCTATCAACCCCTTGTCAGATGTGTAATGTGCCAATATCTTCTCCCATTTAGTCAGATGTCTTGTTTTTGATGAGCATTTCTTTTGCTGTGTAGAAGCTTTTTAGTTTGATGTAATCCCATTTACTTATTTTGGATTTTATTTCCCTTGCTCTTGGTGTTGAGTTCCCAAAGACATATCTTAGGTCAAAGTCCTGTAGTGTTTTGCCTATGCTTTCTTCTGTGTATTTTATGGGTTTTGGCCTTGCAACTAAGTTTATAAAACACCTTGAATTAATCATTTGTATGGTGTCAGGTAGTGATCTAATTTCAACCCCTTGCTTGTGGTTGCCCAGCTTTCCCAGCACCAGGTATTGAAGAGACTGTCCTTGTCCCATTATAAGTTCTAGTTCCTTAGATAAAAATTGATTATCGATATATGTATGGATTTATTTTGTGGCTCTCATTTCTGTTCCATGGATCTGTATTTCAGTTTTTTATTCCAATATCATGCTGAATTGCTTATCATTGCTTTATTGTAGAGTTTCAATCAGTGAGCATTGCACCTCCATTTGTGTTCATCACCCTCAGTATTGTTTTTGCTATCCTGGATCTCATGTAGCTCCAAATAAATTTCATTCTTTTTTCTGTTCTGTATCTGTGAAGAATGTCTTTGAGATTTTGAGGGGGATGCATCAAAGATGTCTATTGCTTCAGGTAATATGGCCATTTAGTCTACATTAATTCTTCCAAGCCATGAGCAGAGAGTATCTTTCTATTTCTTTGTGTTCTCTTGTATTTTTTTTAACAATGTTGCAGCTTTCAGAGTACAGGTATTTCACTTTTTTGGGTTAAGTTTATTCTAAGTTATCTCATTCTTTTGATGTAATTGTAAATTACATTATTTTTTCTGAGTTCTATTTCTGGAATTTTGTTATTTGCACATAGAAATGCACCATATTTTCTGCTATTAATTTTGTAGCCTGCCATTTTTCTTTATTTATTTCTAGTAGGTTTTTACTGTTACCTTTGAGTTCTCTGTAGATATTATCTTGTCATCTTTGAATAGTGACAGTTTTCCTTCTTCCTTTTCAATCTAGAGAGCTTTTATATCCTTGTCTTGTTTAATTGCATTGGCCAGGACTCCCAACTTTTTATTAAATAGTAGTAGTGAGAGTGGACATCCTTGCCTTGCTCTTGATCTTACAGGAAAATTTTCAGTTTTTCTCCATTGAGTATAATGTTCACTATGGATTTGTCACAGATAATCTTGATAATGTTGAGGTGCATTCCATCTATTTTTGGAGGGTTTTTAAATAAAAGGGTGTTAAATCTTGTCAAGTGCTTTTTCTGCATCTATTGAGATGATCATGTGGTGCTTGTCCTTTTTTATTGATACAGTATATCACATTTATTGATTGAAGTACATTGTGTTCTTCCCCTAGGATGTGGGTTCTTGATGAGATATTAGTTTTTCGTCTTTTTGCAAGGTTGAACTCTAGTTTTGCTCTATATTTTTGACCCTTGCAGGCTTCCATAGTGCCTTCTTTGCTGTGCCAGGGAGTGGAGATGGCTGCTGGGTGGGGAAGTGGTACACAGGGTGGTGGCTGCTGCAGAATGCCTGGGGTTCTGCCTGGGGTTCTGCCTGGGGATGCTGGTTCCCACTGCCGATACCGGGCTAGCCTTCCTGTGCACACCACCAGCACTGGGTCCAGCAGTCTACAGCACCACCGTACTATTGGAGCGTGGGTCCAAACGTATGTGTTTGTGGGTAGCATTGTCTCTCTTTTTCCATGCTGCTTGCTGTGCTGCACCACAGCCCCTTCTTTTGCACTTGAGAGTCACCGGAAATCTTTACTCTCGCCTCCCTGGGACTCTGGAGCCTATGAGTATGCTTGGCTGCTGTGTTTGCTACTGCTATAGCCATGTCTCTTCCGGCTGCTTCAATCTGTGCGCCTCTCACACCCACCTTTGAATTCCCTGACCCACACCATCCCTCCCAGTGCAGCGACCACTTTCACAGCTGCTGGGGGACCATAGAGCTCTCCGCCCAAGGAGTCTCTGTCAAACACACGTGCCCTCTCCAGATGGCAGTCAGGGAACTGCCTCTGGCACCATCTTAAAACTATTTGAAAAATGCTTCTTCCTCCTTTCCCTGCCTGCCCTCCTGACTACTCACCTTCACTCCTGCCTGCACCTTTCCTTTAAAGCAAAAATTAAAAACCTTGCCTACTCAGGGTCCAAAAAAATGATGTAAATTTTTCAAAAATTAAAAAATTTTGCCTTTGCAACTTAATTTCTGATCCATAGAACTTTTTAAATATACACTATGAGATCACTAACTCACCATTTTCAATATTTCTTCAATTTATAATCATTTCTCCTGTCTAATTTGTTGAATTCTCTGCTTTCATCCATTATGTGACATGTTGTCTCTGACATATACTCACATTCTTTGGCAACAGATCAACTTCTGTCATCCCCATGATATGACATGGTCCATGTGTCTGCCCCTGTACCAATGGATAAATGATGCATTTCTTCTGCTTACTAGTTAAATTTTCCTTTCTTTGTTCTTCTTTGTCATAGATCTCTGGTTCTTCTTGATCCTGTACACTTCCACAGCTATTTTAGAGTGTCTTGTAAGTTGTGCCATTGAACTTTTAATAAGAATTACATTAAATCTTTAGTCTAATTTTAGGAAAGTCTATCTTTGCAATATTATGCTTTCTCATTATTTATAGACATAAAATGTGCATTTTTAGTTATTTAGCATTTCTTAAATGTCTATTAAAGCTTTCTTTGTTTCCTTATAAAGATTTTGCAGATGTTTTCCTAGATTTGCTTTTTGGTTCTAATATTTTCTGTGATGTCTCAAGGAGAACTGCTTTTGATTTTGTTACTAGTGACTTGAAATTTTCATATTATCATATACACCTGCACTAAACTTTCTTATTATTTAAAAAAATTATCCTGTCACCTGTCTTGAGTTTTTATATAACTAATCTGTATTAATGATCATTTGATTTCTTATATTCTACTTTTGATGTGTCTATATTTTTCTTATCCTAGGTACTTTATCTAAAACCTAGAATAAGGCATTAAATAGAAGATATGCTCATGAGCATCGTTGTCTTTTTTCTGGCTTTATGTTTCTGATAGTGTCCTATTTATAATAATACGATATGGATTGTTAATAATCATTTCTATCATGTTAAGACCATGGATTGACGTATAGGGTTTTATGCAGAGTGAAATCGGTTGTCCAGAAAGACAAGAACCACATGATTTCACTCCTAGATGAATCAAACAGATACACAAAATCAAGCAAAAATAGACTTTTATTCTCTAAGACAAACAAATGTTTACCAGAAGAGAAGGGGGAGGTAGGTGGGTAAGTGGGACAACAGGAATAAATTTTGAGATGAAAGATAGAATTGGACTGTTAGTGGTGAACTTAAGGTAATATATAAAGATGCTCATTGACAATGATATATATGCCACGTCTATATAATGGCATAATGCAACATTTTCCAGTAATATTAAAAATGAATAGATGTTCATACCGCTAACTGAAAGAGGCAGGTTGCAAAAGAATGTGATCTCACTTCTTCCAGTTAAAAGATACGCATTTATGCATTTGCGTAAGGAAGAATACACACAGGAAACAATAAAAGAATGTTTTCTTAAAATCATAAGACATTTCATTATAAATGCATGTTTTATTTTACCAAATGGTTTCTATGTTCTAGATTAAAAGTTAAGGTGTTTGTGGCATAAACAACCAAGAATGAATTTGTAGTCAAAGATATCATGAATTTACAAATCAAAACAAAAGAGACTAAAAAATAGCATAAAATGGGCAAATGCTTTAGTGACGAACCCTGCTAATTGCATAATTAGTATTTCACTCATCCTCTTAGAGCACTTTGACTTCTTACTTGAGGTCAGTGTTCTCACCATAGCCTTCGGTTTCCTGTCTCTTTTGAAATTAGTGGCATATTATATAGTTATGACCACTAAGATAGAAATGCAAGTATCCTAGGATTTGGGAGAAAGTCGTGGTTTTCTGAAACAGCAGTTTCTCTGCCTGAGACCAGGACGCCACAGTGGAGATGCTGCCGTCATCTGTGACCATGAGCAGGGAGGCCACCCTGTCAGGTGGGACGAGCTCAGGGTCAGAAGCACAGAAGCTGCATTCTGTCAGGCCTGCCCTGGCAGCCAGGCGGTCTCCTTTCTGATACTGACACAGAGTGAAATGGACTTAGGTTTTTTTTACTTTTACTAAAAGCATTCTAAAAGGAGGGAAATGAGAGTTGGCAGCCTCTATGAGCGAAGTCACAAATGCCCTGTAACTCTACACAGAAGGAAAGCTTTCTACAGGACTTCACTGGTCCTCAGGAAAACCAAGTGAAAGCTACTATGGAGGGTCAAATCTTGCCTTTTTTAACAACAGGATGGAACCTGAGGTGATTATGCTAACGAAATAAGTCAAAAAGTAAAAATATCGTATGGTTTTTACTGAGATGTAGAATATAAACACATAAAACGAATAAAGTAACAAAACACAACGAAATTCTCAAGACTGAAATCAAGATAGAATATAAAGATATAACACAAGCAAAGTAACAACATACAACAAAACTTTCAAGACTGAAATGAAGACTGTCCTTATGGGGGCGGGTTGGGGCAGGTTGGAGAAAGGGCGGGACCCTGCGATGACTGAGTAAAGATGCCGAGACCGGCACTGGAACTCTGGTGGCGACTGCACTGCGATATACATAGAACAGAGTGGCGAATCTATTTTTCTGAAACTTAGACTATAAACTAATGAAGCATTAATTAAAATTATATATTGTATAAACTGTAAAAAATACAACAGGAAATGCTTTCATAATCAACAGATCTTCAAAATAGTACCTATATGATCGTATCAAGATTTGGCAAAGATGCAAAACAAAAGGAACTCATTCACAACTTGGCATGTGGACACATAAAATACTGCAACTGGTTGGAGAAACTCTTTTGAAAAATCTAGTAAATTAACATATATACACATGTGTGTATGTGTGTGCACCCATGTGTGTCTCCCAGAGAAAAAACCTGGAAATCTGCTGAATGTCCAGCAGTAGAAAACTGTACATAAATTGTTATATATTCATGTAAAAGAACATGATATAGGAGTGAAAATGAGCTAGCCAAGTTACATACCAATACAGGATAACCTCACAGAGAATCCGCAGTAAGGAAAGCATTTTAGTGAATGTGTTCAGTATGACGTCATTTATACATAGTTCAAGAGCAGTCAAAGCAAGAGTAAGTTATATGGAAATCTAAGAGCTAAATTAACATCAGATTTTAGGTCCCTATTACCTCTGTTGAGGGAAGGAGAAATACCCATCTGGGATGATGAACATAGGAATATAGCCAACACCCATAATGAGAAAGAATTCTGCTATATACGCAGATGACAAGTTCATGGATGTTCATTTTATTATTATTTGTGCCTCTCTCTATATATATACATATATATATATATATCCTTAAGTCATTTTATATCTTCTTGTTTGCCTTATGTAAATTAAAGTGTGTCTGAGTAGGCTCACCCGCCTGTGCACACACATAGGAATACTAACAGTTGGGTTGTAAGCTCATTTCATTGCATCCTTCATAGTTTGTCAGAAAATCATCTGTGTCACCATCGGATAGGTGAGGGCATGAGGCTCAAGGTAAATTTGTGACCTTCTGTAGTTATGTATCAGTAAACTGATCTCTCTCTTGTCAATGACTTTCCATTGGCCCAAGTTTATTAACTATCCACACACCCTGCAACTCACAATTCAATGCAGTGCACACATAAATGCTGGAAGTTGGGAATCCAGCTATTAATGTCTCCTTTGACATTTGTAGGATACTGCTGCTGGTCTCAGTCTAAGTAATGGGCAGTTGAATGCTGTAAGCTTGGGCTGGTACAAAGGGCTTCTGGGCTTTCAAAGATTGGACACCTGGTATTTGCCCATTGCTGTGTCCAAGAGCTGCCTGCTGGACATTCATCAGGTCCTGATAGTGCTGTCATTAAAACCACTGCAGCTGTTCATTACAGGGGCTCTGAAGTCAACCCCTGCAAAACAAGAGAAAATTACGCACAGCTGCTCCTACTGGACAAGTGCATACTAAACAAAGACTTCTTAACACTTCCCATGGGACTCTATGAATAGCACTAGAAAATAATCTCTCCCCTCCAAACAGAGAGCTTTTCCTGAGTTCTAAAAGAGACAGGCATTTATGGATGTTTATATATTTGCTTGTTTTTTATTTCATTTATCCTTTACATATTTGCTCAAAAATATTTACTCCATGTCTGTTTATGTTGGAACTGTACACTGAGTCCAATTCTACTCCCATAGAGCTTACAAGACAGTGAAGATGGTAAATAGACATCTGTCCTATTGTTAAAATATAGGGTAGGAAGGAGTGTGTTGGAAGGAGGGAATAGTGAACTCTAGTGAGTCCCTCTGAGAGGAGGCGGCATAAAAGTCAAGACTGAGGAAAGAAATACTTGTAAAATACTCCAGATTTCTTGAGTACAGTCCCTGTTTATAGTTTATTCTTGCTTCCTTCTAATTCGTCACTTACTCTGAGACAGTTGAGGACAACTGGAAAACATGTTGGTTATTAGAGTGCCACGTGTACGCTTAATCAGACCCAAATCCAAGCCCATTGTTGCTTCCCGAGTCCTCATGCTCAGGCCCCCCAGTCTTCTCCCACACTCAGCTAGAGTGGGCAAGAAGATAAGAAGAAGCATGGCCTCTCCTATCGACATTATGTTGTGAATCACATCACACGACAGGAGGCATGAAGGCATTCACCTATAAGACACACACCTGAGCACACGTAGCGAGGTTATACATTAACATTAACTCCAACATTTTCTGACCCGATCAAGAAAAGAAATCAGAAGGCAAGTGACTGAGAGTGGTTTTGTTACTGAATTGATCTTCAGCTTACGTAGCTTGGAAATACCTGGAGTGCACATTCGCATGTTCTCTATGATTATTGTTCTCAGTTTAGTTATATAACACAAAAGTGTGGCACATAGCATTTCGGGTCTGAGGTTAAGATCACCGCTCTGCAGAGCTCCAAGTCTCGCTGACACTGACATTCATGAACCTCAGATCCTGTCCCCTTCTGCAGTATTTTCTTAATAATACCTCTCCAGTTGCATACAGTTATCCTCCTACCATCCACATGTGGCTAATTGCTCCAGGTATACCTTCTCCTCATCCTCCAGTGTCTACTTCTTTAAAATCAATACACTTAAATCATCTAGTCTACACTCTGTACCTTAAGTATGGATCGTTGGTGTTAAATTTTAGAAGAACCTCCAACATAAGAGTGAATCACCTCAATATGCCATTCACTCAACAAGTAAGTATTGAATATATATCATAATCATTTTCATCATCACTATTATGAATATGTTTCTGGGAGGCACTAAAGAATTGACAGTGAACATAGCATAATAGATAAAATTCTTGTCTTCATGTAGCATGCAATCTAAAGGAGATTTTTTTTTTAATGGGTGAGATCTCAAAAGATATGCATAGAAGATTTGTTTTTGTAAAGGAATAGATGTAGAAGGAATACCAAAAGTAGGTTACTAGCCTAGAACACAAGCCTGGGGGCAAAATAATAGGTGTTATATGTTATATGTTCAGAGGCTAGAACATGGGTTCAAGGGGTAATGAAAAAGAAAATTTCAAAGGAAATTAAAAATAGTATCCTAGAGACACTGAAGTGTCTTATTAAGGAATTTTGTTATTAGTGTTTGGGTCAGTCTTAAAGATTATTAAGCAGATACACAAACTGCTGTCTGATGGAAAAGCAATATACTATACAAAATAGGATGGTGTGCTGTTCACTCCCCTATTTTCTATCACACTTAATTACCCAAGTCCAGTTTGGAAGAATATATTAAGAAAAGAGAAGAGGTAGGAAAGGACACTGCTATGAGACTGATGTGATCTGACTGTCAGGGACAAGAGCAGTCATAGTAAGCAACTGGTTTAGCATTTTAATTTCTGTTAGAAACAATAAATTCCATTTAACCATCAAAAAATAAAGCTATCCTTTTGCACATAATAAACTGCATCTATGTAAGGTATGCAATTACGTGAATTTTGGAAGATGTATATGTACCTCTGTGAAATTTCAAGCTATCAAAATCAAAACACAATCATCCTACCGGAACATTGTCTATGTTCTTTCTAGTCTGTTCCTTCCTTCTTATCCCCTGAAGATCAATAATGGGCCTTTTGTTACTATTAGCTACTTTGCATTATCTAAACTCTTATAAATGCAGTTGTACAATCTGGGCTCATTTGTCTATAACATCTTTCATTCCTCATGGTGATTTTGAGATTCATTAATTGTGTTTTGTATCAGCAACTCATTTATTAAATAGTTTTCCTGTTCCATGGATATGCCACATTGCTGATCAATTCACTTGCTGAGTTTTAGGGGTTTTTTTTGGTTTCCTTTTATCCACACTGAATGCAGCTGTAAGAAGCATTTATGTGCAAATCCTTACATAGACACCTATGTTTTTATTTCTCTTAGGTAAATATGTGGGAGTGAAATGCCTGTGATACTTGATCAGTGTATTTTGAGATTTGATAGAGAAGCTGTTAACCAGTGTTCAAAGTTTGATTTCACATCCCATTAGCCTGTGTATGGGAGTTCAGTTTCTTCTGTCTCCTCATCAGCACTTCTACTATCAGTCATCTTTTAAATGATATTATTGAGGTATAATTTAGACACAGAAAAACGTGTTTGTTTAATTATGCATACTATCTATTTAACAAAGGAGTGTGGTCATGTATCACTACCAAAACTGAGATACAGAAAATTCATATGACTCCCAAAACTTTCCTCATAATCTTTTGCAATCAATGCCTTGCCTGAATTGCAGCACTGGGAAACCATTGAAATGTCTCCATCACTGATGTTTTGCCTTTTATTCAATTTCATATAAATGTATTAATGTACTATTTTATCTTTTGTGTCTGTCTTTCACTAGCACAATACTTTGGAGATTGATCTGTGCTGCTGGATATATGAGTTCATCATTCTTTTTTTATTGCTAACTAGCTCTCCAAAATGTTTACACATCTGCTCTCTGTTGAAGGACATTTGAGGTGTTTCCAGTGGAAACTATTAAGAATTAGCACCATGGGGCATTCTTTTGTGGCTTGGATGACTGAGACCCTGATGGGTAGGCCACATAAAGTCCAAGAACCAAAGTTTAAGACAGAGCTGAGATGAAAAACCAAAATGAGCAACTAAATAAAGTTGTTTCCTCTTTCTTTCTCTCTCTGTCTCTCTCTATCCTTCCTTCCTTCTTCCTTTCTTCCTCCTTCCTTCTTTCTTTCCTTAAATGCCTCTTACCTCTCTCTCTTTAAGAAACATCACTCTGAAGACATCTAAGAGTACTTGTATAGACATAGGTTTTAATGTCAAATGAATATATACTAAGAAGTGGGATTGATGGATCTCATGACAACTGTGTGTTTAAACTGTTTAGAAATGACCAAACTGTTTTCCATAGCTATGTAAGAGACTTCTACCACACTTGATAATGTTCTCATTGACAGCTGGTATTGCCAGTAATGTTAGCCATCATAATTTTAATACCAGAGGGTGTATACTGATATGTCTTAGAAATGTAGTTTACTTTAGTCTCCCCCAATAACTAGGGAATGATGTCAACCATTTGCTTTTATTGGCTGATTGTATCTCGTGTGTGTGTGTGTGTGTGTGTGTGTGTCTGTGTGTGTGAGTGAGTATATGTCATGCCCTATCAAACTGTTTTCCCTTTTTTCATTTTTATGGAATCATTCCTTATTATTAAATCATAAAGTTGTTTACAGATGCACAATCTTTGTCAGAAACATTCATGGTGTTATTTTCCCTTAGTCTCTGAACTGGTGTACATTTTCTTGATAGCATCTTCCTAAGAACAAATATTTTTGTTGGTATAATTAAAAACTTTATCGGTGTGCTTTGATGGAGCAGTAGTTGGGTCATTTACCTCCAAAGGACACATACCCCTGGGTTCAAGTCCCAGGTCTGGGGGAAGACAATCAGTGTGAACCACTAAACAAAAATAAAATAAAATGATTCTTTCTCTTCTTTCTTCCTGCCTACCTGCCTGCCTACTCATCTCTGCTCCTGCCTGACTCTTTAAAAATGAATAAATATGTCAAATGGAAAAAAAAAAAGTTATCGAGGTCTAAGTGACATACAACAAATCTCTCATAGAATGGTTTTCAGTATTTTAATATTTTAATGTTATGAGGTCACTGACCTATATTTTCCAAATAATTTTTAATAATTGTATGGCTATTTTTTAATATATATATAATTTTAATAATTATTATGATTACTGTAATCTTATTTGGATTTCTTGACTCATGCTGGCACTTCACTATTCTGTCATTAATTTGAAGTAGCTTCTAATAGTGGTCAATTAAAATTTTAAAAATGCATTATTAACCTTTTTTCCTAAGCAACACAAACTAGTAAAATAAAAAAAGCAATACTAGAATTGGACTAACCACGAGCAAAACAGACAAAAAATACCTTCCCTCATAAATACAACACACTAGCAGAAAAAAAGGAATATAAATAGGCATGTCACCTGTGTCAGGAACTAAAGTAATTATAAGTGCTAGGAACAAAACTAAAGCACAGACAGAATAACAGGATAGTATTTTAGATATGACGTTAAAGGAAGTCCTCTTTATGGAGGTGACATTTAAGTAGGAATGTTGAACATTATAGCATAAGTATTCTTTCAGCTGCATTAATTCCCTTTGGGAATGGCAACACTAGATGAACCACAAGAAACCACCTTGAAAACCTTCTTTTGCTAAAGTGAGATATATCCATTTATACATTAATAAGAATTACTGAGCACCTGGTATTTGCCAGGACCTGTTGTAAATGCAGAAAGTCAGCACATTCCCTGTTCTCCTGGGAGTTGCATTCAAGCAGAAAAAGCAAAGCAATGAAGTCAGTAGAATGATCCAGAAAGGTGTGTCTTTATAAGCACTAAAAGGGAAGTTGCAGTAGGAATGATGTAGGGGTGTCAGTAGATGCAAGAATCTATTTTTAAAAGGCATCAGGAATGTCTTCCTGAGGTGGATTTTTTTGAAGATATTCTGGGCGGATGGAACAATAACTGCAAAGTTGCCAAGATGGAAAATGCCTAGAGTGTTTGAAGAGTAGCCAAGAGGCCAGTGTGGCTAATCAGAGCGAGCACAGGATAGAGGCTGAAGGAGCGGAGGCAAAGAGAGCTCCAATTTGAACGATGTCACGGACCTTTGTGAGAGCTTCCCCTTTCATAGTAATTGAAATGGAAATCATTGGAGGGTTTTGAGCAAAGAAGTGACCTCTAAAAGCAGTTGATTCATGTATTTGTCCAACAAGGTGTTTAATTGTAACAGCTCCTCCACTAGATGGACCCTTTCTGCCTGCTGTTTTAATAGAGTCCTTTGGCTGCTTTGTGGTGAACAGTTTATTTGGGCAAGATTTTGGGAATCAGAAACCTATTTCAATACCCAAGGGGATATGATTAGAGTATCTTAGACCGGATATGGTGAAAAGCTAGATTCTAGAAATCCAGAATGCTCGATGTACTTTGAAGGTAAGGTTAATGTTGTTTTATGTTATTCCTTCTTACTGAGGCACAGGAACTTTATATAATGCAGTCTTACAACCATCCTATTGTGTTGTGTGCATTTGTTTACATGTCCACCACTCCTATTCTGAGCTCCTGGAGAACAGAGTATAAGTTGTTTTATCTTGGTAACTCCGGTACTTTGCAGTCTTCCAATATTGATCTGAACTTGACTCAAAAACTTTTGCCCATCGATTCTTACCCAGCCTTTGAGGGCTGCACAGAACAAGTTGGATTTCATTCTAATAAAAATCCCTCATGTACTTGAAGCCATCTCTTCCCTGCTCTTTGTACACACATAAAAGTCTTGGGGTAAATGAAGGTGAGCATTTAATAGGTTTGGAGACTTCCATAGATTTGGACTGAATTTTGAGGGCCATTTTCCAGCCACACCACAGTCTATTCCTTGCTTGCTACTCAGAAGGCAGGGGTGAGAATGAAATTGAAGAAGTGTAAACTGAAAATAAGACAATTTCCTGTCAAGACTAGTTCTTCTTCCCAATCAGGGCTCATCCACCCCTTTTTAATTTTTCTCAAACTGTGAGTAAACTGGTAACTCAGGATACTTCAAGAAAATTCCCCTGTTACAAAGCTCCCCTGCAGCAGTATCAGCCTCACATTAAAGTCATCACCATATAGACCCAGACTGGCTTCCTCCCTGCCTCCCTGCTCACTATTCTCCTCCTCAACAGAAGAAGAAGAAGCCCCCAGGGTTAACACTACAACAACTACAGTGTATAATCCTGATCTCTTCTATCTCTGTGAAGTATGAGGCACTGGCACATAAATTCTCTCACTAATACACAGAGCATATTTGCAAGACAGATTTTAGCAACTCAGATTTGTTGAAGGCACAATGACTTTAAAAAGCCATAAGGAGCTACCTTGTTTTCCTGTGACCTGACTCTGGAACATAGAAAAAGGGACTCATGGAGTCTACTATACAGACTGCAAAAGAGCAAGAAAGGCTTTCATTCAGATAAATCAAGATCAGGACTCAGAATAAAACAATATTTAGGAGAAATGAAAATAAAAAGAAAACAAAAGGGAGACATAATTATGTTTTATCATAATTCTGGTCATTGTCCACAAACAACCTAACTCAAATCTACAAGCCTATATGGAACAGGGTCAGCTATCAGAACAAATATTCTTCTCTGGGATAATTGCACTGTCATTAATCTGGGTCCTTATAGCATAAAAAAGAGACTCCTAAATGACATATTCAGACATCCAAAATCAGTAGGTGAATGAATGAGGATTTGAACTCAAGTCACTTAACTCTGATTCCTCCATGGTTTTGTTGAGGGGGATTTCTGGCTACATGTTAATTGAAATGCATGCTGCCCTTAACCAGGGCCAAGATTCAAGCATTCATCAAACATTTAGACCAGGCCTGGCCACTCAGGCATGGCAAAAATCGTCATGTTTAGCGAGGCAGCTGAAAGAAAACACATGAGTAAGACACCCAGGGCATGAGGAGCCTTCCAGTGCTGCAGTGATGGATAAGTCCTGCTGAGAAGCAGCAGAAGTGCACAGATACTGGAATCTCTGGCTTCATCTGCCAAGAGCCCAGCACACAGCCAGAAGCCCTCTTTCTCTGACGTCATACATGCACTTGGGACTCCTAATTCACCTTTATCTGAACATAGAACTTGGGAGTGAAGTTCTGAAGAAGAGAAACTCCAGCTTAATCACCTATTTAACATAGTAAATCTCTTTCCTAGAAACTCTGATGGTGAATCTTGGGTGACTGACATCAAAGATTTGAGGAATGAAATATCTATTAACTTTCTAAACCAAACTGAAACCAAAGCAACTTCATGAGTGACAGGGTTATCAGGGCCATTTTCTGAGGCCTCATATTCACTACCGTCCTTGAAAAATTTCCCAGTGTTTTTATGAAAGGAATTCTGTGCTCTAGGGACAAAGCTAAGGCAACTTTATTATGGATTGATGAGACACTGATTCAGAGCTAAACAAGGCTGACCTACTAGAGTATAACAGATTAAATTCTGGTTTCTAACTTCAGAGAGCACCCCAGAAGATAAACTGTATCAAGCACAATTTGGTGTCTTGTACATAATGGAAAAGTCTAAAATCACCAAGGTTTAAGCCAGAGTCTCTCTCACACAGAAAAGTGTAGCAGTGGTCAGCCAGGATGCTGGTACTGCTGCAAGATCCTGGTAAACCTTTCCACCTCACTCTTTCCAACACTGATTGCAACTTGAATGAATCTCATTATGAATTCTGTATCTCTTTAGATCAGCCCCACAAGAAGACAAGAGTGTCAGGATATCTTCTATTTCTGGATTCTTCAGCTCTATAAACAACTGTGCTCATTTAACTTTTGTATGTCTTTCATCTCTTCTCCATTCCAGACACACTTCCATGAGCCCACTAGAACTCATGATCGGGTACCAACAAAATTTCCCAATACTCCTAATTCATTTTCTGAATGTTCTTTTTTTTGCCTTTTTGTTCTACAGAAATATGTCTCTCCCCTGAAAACACTTTGCCTCTAATACTCTCAATGTACAGATTTTCCACATCATACCTCACTTCTTGACTAGAGTCGACTCACTGCAATGACACTTTTGGACCATTCTCCAAATCCCTCCATATGCCCTTCTCATTTTTAAGCCCCACCATCAGAGGTTTGCATTCCAGACACTTCTCTGCAGCATTCACTCGTAGATGTAGAGGCCAGTCCTCCACATTCTAATCAACAATTGGAATTATCAATGTTTTAATTTCAATCATGCTGGATGTATAGTGTTCTCATTGTGTTTTAATTTATATTTCTGTGGACTTTTGATGTCCAGTATCTTTCAATTTTTTATTAGGTACCAATAGATCTTCCTTTTGAAGTGTCTGTTCACGTTAGCTAAATTTTTAAATATGATTTTTAAAATTTTTTATAGTTTCAAGAGGTTTTATATATCCCAAACAAAATTCTGCTATCATTTCCACTTATTATATTTTCCCCATAAATATATGTTAAAAATATCTTCTCTACTATTTAATTATTATTTTCTCTCTTTTTACAAATAATTTTATTAAGGTATAATTAACATAAAATAATCTGTACCTAATTAAATGTAAAATCTGTATATCAGTTTATGCAATTTCAAATGTTCACATATTTACAAACCCATGAAATCAATAACAAAATCCAGATAATGAATTATCTACTAACCCCCAAATTTCCTCATGCAATTTAAACTATGCCCTTTCATACCACTCCTTCACCCCACATAAAAAAGGGGTGCTTTTTATGGTTATAGATAATTTTGCATTTTCTACACTTTATATGAATTGGCTCAAAGAGTGAATTATCCTTCTTTTGACTAACTCCTCTCAGTGGCTAACATGGATGTATCAGTAGCCTGTCAATGCTTTGCTGCTGTTTACACCACCTCATGTGTCCATGAAGAACATCAGCATGTGGGTTTCTCTGACTATATCATCTGGTTTGAGATCAGGTTAACACTAGTCTCAGAGAATGAGTTGCAAAGTCTGGCCTTCTCTTCAGTTTTCTGGAAGAATTTGTGCAGACCTCCAATGTATGACACAAGTGACCACTGAGGACATCTGGGTCCTGAGTTTCCTTTGTGTGAAGTTGTGTTTTTGTTTATATGTTTTTAAAATAAATACAATGCATTTATTGAAACTTACAGAAATTTAATTTTCCTTAATAACAGGACTGGTGTGTCCTGTGGAGTAGTAGTTAGGTCTGCACCTCCACTCAAGTGCAGTCCACTATATCCCAAGGAACTGGACTTGTGTCCTGGGCCAGGGGAACAATCAATATGAACAGCTAAATAAAATGAAGTGTTTCTTCCTCCTCTCCCTTCTTTCCTGCCTGCATCTTTTTTTTTTAAAAAAAAAAAAAGCATAATTTTTTAGGCCCAACCTGTAATTGCCTGATAAGTGTAGAAGCCTGAGCTCTACCGCAAGCTGTCTAAAGGTGTTTTGTGTCTTGCTCCTTTCCTGGTCCTTTAATGTCAGAGAGAGACCTCTTGTTGGGGAGCATTTGTTTGTCCCTATTGGAATGTCTGGGTTGCCATCTTTTTTGGCTACTAGTCAAAAGAAACAGATTTCACCTGCTTTACTTGGGTCCATAGATCTCTAGATATTTTCCATTTCTAGCCTCTGTTTTTTCAGTGCTCTTATGTTTGCTTTTTATCTAGTGGTCAGAGATTTTAGCTGCACATAATGAGAGGAATAGAAAAAAAAAAGATATCTTCCATATTCCTCACAGCAAAAGCTTCTAACAAAGTTTTAAATTACAATGTCAACATCTATGATAGGCATAGTGCTACGCAGGTCATTTGTTTCTTCTTGAGTTTGGCAGATGGTGCCTTTCAAGAAATTAAAAAGTGGTTCAAATTGAATAAAACATTTAAATGCAAAACCTAAAATCTCTAGCAGCAGCATAGAATCCACTCTGTATCTTGGATCAAGCGAATTTTTTCAGGTGACACCAAATGAACAATCCAGAAATGAAGACTGGACTTGATTAAAATCAAGCACTTTCGCTTACTGAAAAATACTGTGAAGAGAATAAAAGATCAAGCCACAGAGAGAAAATATTTGCACATATAAAGAATTTTCAAATCTATATTAGGAAAACAAATGACTCAATTAAAGCTACCTGCACAAAAAATAAAAACAGACATCACTAAAGGAGTTATATAGATGGCAAAAATGCACATTAAAAGATGGTTAACATTATTAACTGTTAGTGAGATGCAAATTAAGTCACAATAAGATATTACTACAGACCTACTAGAATGATTAAAATAAAATTACTTGTAATATCATATACTCACAAGGATTAACAGCAAGTAGAATTTCATATATTGTCCATGGGAATGCAAAATAGCACAGACTCTTGGGGAAAGTTTGGCAATTTCTTTTAAAGTTGAATACACATGAACCAAAAAATTCTTTTTCACTCTGAGGTATTCAAACAAGAGAAAACTTTTATGGTAGGACTTTTGTAATAACTTGGTTAACAAAAGCCAAAAATTGGAAACAACCCCCATATTGGAAACAACCCAAATGACTTTCAGCTGATTAACAGAAAAATGAAGCATAATATATCCATACAATGGAAGTTCATGTGTGAACAGATAAACAAGACATGGTCCCATCCATGCAATGGAAGTCTGTCAACAGATAAGTAAAAAATGGTCCATCCATACAATGGAAGTCTATTTGCTAAGTAAAAGGAAATAAGAACAAAAACAGGCACCAACAAGGAAAACTCTTAAGTTCATTATGTTAAGTGAAAGAAATCAGACACAAAAGTGTCCATACTCTGTGTTCCATTTATAAGAACAGTGAGGTAGACAGGGGGAGTTGACTAAAAGCGTGTCAGGGAGATTTTTTTGAGGGATGAGCATATACTACATTTTTATATCTTGATTTTGGTGATGTTTATAAGACTGTATGCAGTTTTTAAAACTTGCCTAACCTAGAAACAGGGGTGGTTCAGTGTTTTTCCTTTTCTATTGCTGTGTAGATTCATATACATTCATGTAAAAAATTTCAAGGCTGCTTCTGCCTCAGAAATATCTATTTTTATGTAAATGTCTACCTCAGTGCTTTATAAAAAGTTAACGGTGGACTTTTTTAAGGATTGTGGACGTAACGGAGCCAGCTGGACTGACCTCCTGTCTTCTAGGAGATCTGAGCAGGCCAGTGGCAGGTCTGACAAAATGAAGGTGCAATAGCACTTATTTTTATAAGTCGGAAACTTTAAAAAAGAGAATAAGGCACAGTCCAAAGCTGTCTTACTTTTACCCATTGTGCAATGTCAAAGCAAGCTGTATTAACTTCTAAGAAATATGCTTTTCCTCCCAAGATCTTTGTTCTCTAGAAGGACATCAGGACCATTCTGTCCTGTGCACATATGATACACAGAATGCTCAGGCTTGACATTTCCCTGTTATGAAACCATTCACTTTAGAACAGCTTCCTATCTGCTTGTACCCCATGTGGGTGGGCTGTCTTTTTTGGGTGTCCCTCTCTACAAAAATTTGGAGAAATTCTCGAGTTGAAAGTGTGATAATGTGAGCAAAAGACTTGTTGAGACTGAGGTCACAAAATGTAAATAAATGTGATATTCCTCAATTAAAGTCATCCTTGAAGGTACCTTTCACAGCTGGTTGGGAACGGGGAGCATAGAGCATTGACAAGGAGCAGGCTTTAGGATCAGATGTCCTGAATATCCACACATCCACTCCCTGGTTGTGTCACCATGTGTAAGTTATTTATCCCCCCACTACCTCTTTTGTTTGGGGATTTAGAACCTGAGAAGCATCTTAGAATAATGCCTGTGCCAAAAGAAAGATACTCATGTTAAAGAATAGGTAACATAACCTCTGGGTGAGATTGACTTGTGATCATATCTTGATCGACCATTAATAAGCTGGGAGGCACTGAATAATTGATTAAAATCTCTGTCCCCTAGTTCTTCACTGACAAGTGGGGATATCATGTACTTACCTAAAGAAATAATTACGAAGATTAAACTTGATTGCCCATTTAAAGTGCTCAGTGGAGTGCCTAGAATGACATGTTCATGTCACTAGTTTCACATAACAATATTCACAGTGATATTAGCCATTCTATTATTGCTGTGAATACAATTGGCTAGAATCCAGATTTTTCTGTGTTGTATCCTTAAGAATGCTATTCGGGAGCACTGAAAAAAAGGAGATAAATTTTAGAAGTGTCTTAAATATTACTCAGGCAAGACAATTGTCAAAAGGTCCATTAAAAAAAAAAATCACTATTTGGCCAAGACCAAAGTCAGAGCCTAATATCACTATCTCATCTTATGGGAGGCAAAATTGCATTTGGAATTTAATTTTTGAAAGTAAATGTTATTATTATTGTATTAATATCGTTTATTGTTAGTATTTAGTGACCTTTAAAATTGTGATACACTTACCTACAAGCATCAGTGAATGATAATTTCTCAGCACTGCCAGATGTCAGACTGCTCCTTATGTCCCCACACTCTACTTTATGAACTTGAACTATTACTTTCTTTTAGGATCAGCTATGGAACAAGATTTTCCCTTTATTTTGTTATCTCTAGAAGTATAGGCTAAATGTTTTCTCCAAGTTTCTAAGCTTGTGTTTTGCTCTGACTTTAAATGGTTTAAGCATATGCCTGAATCCTCTTCCAGTCATGAGCTTAAAGATTTAGTTGACAGTGGTGGAAAAATTTCAGTGAATAAAATACTTGGTGTGAAGTTCTGTGCACTTATTAAAGAAGACAGTTGATCAACAATCCTACTCCTAGGCACATACCCACAGGATACAAAATCTCTAATAAAAAAAAATCTATAGCATTATGTTCATAGCAACACAATTCACAAGGTAAGGAAGGACTAGAAGCAACCTAAATGCTGATTAACAGATGACTGGATACAGAAGCTTGGTCTATAGACTCTACAGAATTCTATGCAGGTGCTAAAAAAGATGAAATGGTGCCCTTTGCAATAATATGGATGGAACTGGAGGGACTCGGCTTAAGTGAAGTAAGTCAGAGAGAAAGAGAGAAGTACAGAATTATTTCACTTGTATGTCAAGCATAATGAAATGAAACAAGTGAACATACAGATCCCAACAAAATTAACAGAACATGAGACAGTGGTTATGAAGGGGAGGGAAGAAGGGAAAGAAAAGTGGTGGTAAAGGACACTGGAACTCTGGTGGTGGGTATGGTCTGAAGTATAGACTGAGATGCAGCATTCTAAAATGAATATGGCATTCTGAACAAAAGGAATAATAAATACTACTATTAAAAAAACTATTTTGGTAAAAGTGTTCACATATCAATTTGTGTTATTCTCTGTGTAAATTTGCTTTGCATTTTGAGAATATAGACTATTTAACAATAAAACTATTAGCTGGATATAGAAAAAAATAAAGAAGGCTCTGACTTGGTTCAGACTCCCTGAAAAACAGAACCTACAGTGAATTTCAAGTAGTAATGCAATTCAGAGCAGTGAGACTGAGGGAAAAGTGAATAAAGTGAAGCTGGAAAGTCAATGAAAGTGGGAGCATCTATGAACTACTTTCCATTCCATAAAAATAAGTAATTATTTATTTAGCCACACAGAACATCCAGTCAGGCCCAATAGAGCTATGCTGACTTAGTGTAGTCCTTCTGAGGGAGAAGGGAGATGTGCTCATTTGGTGATTCTCTCTTGTTTCTTACTTATTAATAATCATGCCCAGGGTATCAATTCCTCAGTGTTTTCATATGTGAAATAAATATGAATTCTGGAGGAAGGAAAATACTCC
Organism: Solenodon paradoxus; assembly: GCA_004363575.1. Classification (NCBI taxonomy): domain Eukaryota; kingdom Metazoa; phylum Chordata; class Mammalia; order Eulipotyphla; family Solenodontidae; genus Solenodon; species Solenodon paradoxus. Next base: position 52,172 of record RJWH01000787.1, on the reverse strand, counting down.
TCCAACATGGAAGCCATCAGCTGTGACACTTTCCATCAGTTGGCTGACTGGTCTCCAGGAGGAATGGTTTCCTAGTTAAAAGACCCTAGTAATGGTCTTTGCTCCACATCATATGCAATCAGAATGGATGGGTAGGAAAGGAGTCCATTTGTTTTACCCATATGTATCCTCCACTCCTATCTGGTATAGAAGGAAATGTGCTTGCCTCATGATAGATGCACACAGTAACAGTGTTGACTGTCTCTGGATAACATAGTACTTCTAGCACACTAGCTGCATTAGAGACACTTTCTCATGTATGTATGAGCATGCACTAGCATCTACTGCAATAGAACAGGACTTCTTGGAAGGGCTTGGAATAGGGATACAGAGGATTAACAAGCTTATGAGTCTTTCAGGGGGTTGACTTTGACATTGGCTTAGTTTTGGGTTTCATCACAAGAAGAGTCTGAGACCATGACTTGGAATCAATTACTCTATTTGAGAAGTGACCCCAGGAATCAGAGATGAGGTAGTGGGGAAAGGGAGGCTGAAGTACCTGCTAGGGGAAATTGAGGATCAGTCGGGAAACTGAGGATCAGTCTTCCTGGAACTCTGTAGAACAGGCCTCAGATGTTCCCTGTAAAGAATGCGAAAGAGCAGGGTATTTACCCATCAACACCCATGTTCATTGTTGATGATTGCTCCAGGGGTATGAGCTCTTTTGTCACCTGATTTTGGACTTCATTTCCCAATGGAATAAACATGAAAGTTACTTGAAGTGAATATGCTGTCAATGTAGAGAGAAATTGTCTATCACAGAAAAAGGAGGGGATGTGATTTTGATAGGTGTTAATCTTTGCATCAGTCACTCAGGAATTAGATATTGTTTCTCATTTTTTATGTTGGTGTTTCTGTGTAGTAGTGGCAGTGTCAAGAATGCCACATGGCTATTCTACCATAACATCATCACTCTGTAAGGAAGCAATCAAAGTGAGGGTACCAGCTGCTAATCTTTGTAGCTATCTCTATATAGGAATATAGATATAGAGATATGTATGTCTGCATATGTGTGTGTGTGTGTGTGTGTGTGTGTGTACTTGTGTTCCTGAGACTCATTTTCAATAGTAGTTAGGGGGTTTCCACACACATACAGCAGGCAGTTCTTCAGACATAAGCATTTAACTCAATTCCAACAATGTCTGCTTGGTGATAGCTTCCAGTTCCACTGTTTAAGGGTTCAGTCCTACAAGACTGCACTCATCATCCCCAGGATATTACCTATGGGCTGATGGATCAACTATAGATTGGAGGTTCTAACAATTCCCTGTAACTCAGAATGCCAATCACAAGTTGTTACTTGTACCTGTGACTGACCGACTATGAATCAGAGGTCCCCATGACCCCCTCCTTAGGTTCAATTAACTTGCTAGAATGGCAAACAGAGCTCAGAGAAACGTTTTGCTGACTGGACTACCAGTTTATTATAAAAAATATGACAAACACAGATGAACATCCATATGGAGCAGATGCATAAGGCAAGTTCTGGAGAAAGGGCTCTGAATTTCCAAGTTCTCCTAGTGTGCCGCTCTCCCCCAAATCACCATGTCTTCACACACCTGAAAGCTCCTCAAAGAATTTTCTTTTGGATATTTATGTAGAATCATTGCATAGGCATGATTGGTTAACTCATTGGCTGTCCAGTCTGTCTCTCCTCTCTGTAGGTTAGGGGTCAGGAAGTTCAATCCTCTAATCATGGTTGCTTCCACTGGCAGCCACCCATATGGAGGCTTTCTAAATGTCACAGCATTAACATTACATATAATAATACATTTATCACTCAACACTTATGTAATTCCAAAGTTCGGGGCAACTATGAACTAGGAACTTTGGAAAATTGAATAACTGGAGATATGTGGATAGTTACTTATATCATCATATATAATTGGAGATACAGTAAATTATTCATTATAGGAGTAGGTAACAAGCACAGTATGCATACATATAGGTATATATTTATGATGAGTATCCATATATAGTGTGAACATGTATCCTTATTGAACCCATTCTAAAAAAAGACAAGAGCCAAGAGAATTGCATAAGTCCTACAATAACTAGAGGGCTAAATGGCATTTTAGTTTTCTTGGTATCTGTGTCAGTTTAGATCTGGTATCTAACTCTTCAAAATGACTGGTTGCTCACTTCCCTACTTCATAGTCACTCTGGAAAATGCCACAGATTTCTCTGAGGAAGGATTAGAAAAATGCTGAACATATATTTGTTGACATTGTAGGGTCCTTTGTCAGGGAGACCCACTCCCCTGCCCTACAGGAGTATGAATAAAGTCTGGGATCTGGGTGAGTTTCTGTCATTTATCACTTTGTTGACTGATATTTGGTCACTGAATCTAATTTTTTCTGGTTTTAGAAATTAAGCATAATTTTTTTTAGGTACCCATCTATCTCCCTCCAGGAAGGTGATGATATATAAGCCTTAATATAGATTTCTGTGGGTCAACACATCATCATTGCTACTTTGACCATAATTCTCATTATATCTACTTTTTTATTATGGCTAAATCTTATCATGGCCTCTATATATTCAAAATTCTATCATCCCTAAGATATGAGGGGCTCAATTATACACTCCGTAGTGGAGAAGAACTACTGTGGATTCAGAAGTGGTCACAACTCCCTCAGCATTGTCTTCTTTATTGTTTCTATAAGAAAGGTATGCTCTGGTTTTTTTTCAGGGAATAATCTCAGAGGTGGAACTCAGAGGTGCTAACAACTCCCTCGGCAAGGTTTTATTTATTGTTCTAATAGGAAAGGCACACTCTTGTCTTTCCAGGGAATAAAGTTGAGTAATGGGTTTTCAGAATACATAATGAATCCATTTTATTATCCCCATCTCTGTAAGCCAGTTCTGAATCCTTAGCTATAGTACAAGAAGGAAGTTCTGGAATATTTACTTTTATTAATGTTGGCTACTAATATGTCCATAATACTAGCAGTACTACGCTGAGCTCCCTCATAGGAGCACCAAATCCCACAACAGGTGAGTGCTCCCATGTCAATGAATTATTGCCTAACCAGCAATATAGTCCATGTTCCTGGGTACAAACCCTCAAAATCCACTCCCACCTATGCTTCTTCTTTTCCTGCTAGGGTCTATTAACCATGTCCTTCAATTTCTTTCAAGTATAGACTATTCCTGGATAAGAAACTATAACTTCCTTGTTGATCTGTGTGAAACTCAGTTGTGATGTCTTGAAGCAATAAAGGGCAGTTGTTCTGGGTGTTGAAAAGACCAGGTGTGATCTTGAAAGACACTGTCATGTGTTTGCAGGAGATAAAGACATCCTTAAAACTATCATAATGATCTTCAGATTATCATAGCAGACATTATTTTGGTAATTAGCTACATTAAACCTGTCCATTCCTGCTTACAATTCCTCTAGTATTGGTAAAAAGTTAAGATGCTATGCAATGCTCTACTTAGTATTTTCTTCATACGGATTAATGCAGCAGTTTTCTGATTCTACAATGACTTGATCTCATCACATTTTAATAATCGTGATGTCGTTACATGTCAAAGGTCATTGATATCACAACAGTGACTGCTTAGTCCTTCTGATGGCGTCAGTCCTAACACTGCCCCTCCACCTGTAGGTCTGCCTTCGAGGATTGCTCTTGGAACCAACTATCGTATCCAAATTTCTCTAAAAGGAGTCTGAGTCAAAGGTTAAATGTTAATGGCTTATTAAGAAATGCAATTCTAACTAAACAAGAGTAGAAGAAAAGAAGAAAGAGGAAAATTCAAGCAGTGAGATGTCTACATCTCCCCACAAAGACAGCAGACAAAAAAGCCAGTTGATCTGCCTGGTGTGGGATACCTAGTCAGGCTCTCAGGTAGAGAGAGAGAATATTGGATACACTGGCTGTCTCCCAACTTCTCTCTCCAATGGACACCTTTCACTGAATGAGACAATTTCTCTCCACACTTTCTGTGTTTCATCTCCTGCCCTCTTTTGACAGATGATTGTGAAGCTCTAGCTTGTATTCTCTGATGTGCCATTTCACAAGACTAGATGAGTTAGGAGTGTCCAGAATTTCCATGGTCAGATCCAAAGGATCTCTGTGCTTTAGCTGCTATGGCTCCAACCAGGACCGGTGTGAAGAAGATCACGTAGGAGCCTGGGTTTACCCTGGGAGTAAAACAGATCTAAGTGATTGCCCCTCTCGCTTATTTTTATTTCATGCAGTCATTTTTTATACAGTCACCTCAGTTTCAGGATGGAAAAAATAAAGCACAAATTCAGTCATACTGCCTTATAAAGGCTAAATCTGAGGTGAAAGAGCAGATTTTGGTTAAATAACAAGGCCAAGGTCAACTTTAGGCAAATCCCTGGTTTTGATTGATGCCTAATAGAATTCCTATTCTAACAAATGCCCTTTTAGTTACAGTAAATGTATCACTTATCTAACTGATAAGTGTGTGAGACTCTTATTTATTTTCTTGCTAACCTATTGAAATTTGATGATAGGATCAAAAGTTAACTATTAAGGTATGTCTAAACTTTTTTTAGCTAAGCAAAAGTTGGCAGAGGAAGCTCATAGTTTTTACAGAGAGGGGAGAAGGAGGAGGAGAAGAAGAAGAAGGATGAGGAGAAGGAGGAGGAGGAGAAGAAGAAGAAGGATGAGGAAGAGGAGGAGGAGGGAGGAATTTAAAAGTAGTAAAGATATATGGCATGACAATTTCATAATCTGGTTAATCAAATATGGTCCTGATGTCTGTCGATCTATTATTCATTATCTACCTACCTACCTACCTATAATTTTATTTCTCTGTAATCTGCCTTTATACATATCTATCTTTGTTCACACACATGCATACATATATATATGTGTATATATATATATGTGTGTGTATATATATATATATATAGTCTTCTTGTGGTTAACCTTTTGTTCATTTATTTATCCAGGTCAAACATTCAGCTGATAAAAGGGGGATTTAACTAAAAGTGCTTAAGGCATCCAGAAGGAGCTGCAGTATTAGAATACAGCAGTTAGACATTGTTAATAGAAAGAGTGCCTTAAGGATTAGCATCCATTATTAGGTCTTTTCCTGACACATGCAGAAAAGCAACCTGCTATCGTGAAAGCATTCTAAAAAGAATAGTAGATCAAAATGACACATGGTATTCACTTTTGACAAGCAGTTAAGGTTAGGAAAGTAGACTAGTTACGTAATCATATCTGAATAGGAGAAATCTGTGACTGCTTGGCAGAATAAATATATAGTAACATAAACCAGTCGCCATGCAGTAAGCATTTGCCATATATCAGGCACTAGTTTAAAAATAACAAATGCATTATCTCCTTTGTGTTTTCACAGAATTCTTACCTGGAAGTACAATTATTTTACCAAATGAAGAAGATGAGAGTTTTAAAAATTAGTCCAAAGGAGAGCATATTTGACTCCAGATCTATGCATTTAAAGTTTGTTCTTAAGCCAATAGCCCACAGGGCTGTTCAGTAGCATTTATGGTCTTTCTCCATATTAGTGAAATGATATGTTGGCACTTTACATTTATGATCCAGGCAATCTTCTTGGTCACACTGTGTTCTGTGTTGGAAACACTGGGATCAGGAAAGAAAAAGGTATTTCTAAAGGCACAGAGTCAATAAGTGATGGAGGCCACCACAAACTCAAGCAATCTCATTCCAAATCCCCAACTCTTCCCTTTACTCCATGGTGTTGTCTCAGTTTTCAAACAAGGTTACCTTGTAAATTGTTCCTATGACTTCTTCCCATTCCATACATATTAGATCTAGAAGAATATGCATATGAATGTATATTAGATATGCATTATTTAATCATTCTAACTCAAAATCATTTGAAGATACCATGCTTTTTTTCCCTTAACCCTATAAACTATCACCTCATTCCCCAGTTTACAGGCAAGAAAAAACTCATCTCTCAAGCATTTCTGAAATCAGATATAATAGTAAAAAGTCAATCTCTTATTTCCCTAAGAACATCCAATAGAATGCCAATACTTTAAATTAAAAAAAAAAGTAAACATCTAAATATCCAAAGATCACAATATAGAAGGCAAAACTGTTCTTTCCTTATTTCTGCATGTGTTTGCTCCCAAATTTCAGCTTGCAGTAAAAAAGAAGATTGAGAAGATGGGGATAAAGGAAATAGAATTACCATTCATACTTGAACAGTTTGCTGCAGTAAAGAAGGAGACATGGAGACATCAAGCAAGATAGCCAGACCTAATGCAGAGAGAGACCTAATGCAGATTTTTATTTTTAGTGAGGCCATCTAATGCTGGTGATAATGCAGTAAGGTGAGCTCTTTGATTAATTATAGGTGGCTCTAACCCTGGTAATGCCCTTATGGTAATCAAAATTGAATCACATGAAAAAGAGCCTTGAATATATTTTTATCCTTAGCATAGGGGTGTCTGTCAGAAAAATGCCTCTTAAAGAACTAATCCCAAAGAGTAATAGCTTAATATGAGAGAATTCCATGCAGTCAACACAGGGGGTTGGAGCTGTGCTAAATGGAAAAGTGCTAACAGCCAGGATCAAAGGCCTCTCGCTTTAGTGCAGGGGGAAGATGCGACTTATGACAAAAATAGCTCAGCAGAGCACAGAGACAGCAGGAGGGTCTTGTTCCTCCAGTCTTGCCAAGGTCCCCAAAAGGTGCTATGAACAAACTAGGTGAGGACACACTGGGCTCTTTGGAATAATCCCTTTGCCTTTCTTCCAAGGCCCGATAAGGCAGTAGAGAGTATAAGAGATTTCTGCCAACCATAATAGCCATGCTGCAAGGATTTTTGCTCCACAGGAGAAAGTGGCTGGTAACACTTCTAGCACATGGGTAATTTTTGTGACAGAACTATATAAACTAAATGTCAGTTCCCCTCAAAATGTCTATTGCAGGTAATATATAAACCTAAAAGAGCCCATAATTTGGAATGGGTGGTTACAGGATAAAAGATACCAAAGATTGATCATTTTAAGCTCCCAAAGTGACCGCGCCACAGTTTCAAACTGATGAAGAATGGCATGTGCATTAATACAGCAGCATATAATCACTAAAAGTCGAGTATATGAAACTTTTATAAGAAACATGAAGTTTTTATTATATTAAATTAAAAAATAGACTTCAATACCACAAACAAACTATGATCCTACGTCTGAATAATGGTGCAAGGGAAAAACCCTAAACGCAATACATTTAAAGACACAGACAAAAAATGAACTGAAATGTATGGAACTGGGAATTAGCTCACCCGTTTTTTTATTTCGGCTCTGCCATCAAGTCTGTTAAGCAATCGAGCTATCTGAAGGAAGATTCTTCGAGAACGGTCATACTTGGATTCGGGATTCCATCTGTCAGATAAGATGAGGGGTTCTTGATGACATCTTAGCATTCCAAAGCAACAAGATTTCATTTAAAAAATCACATCATTTGAATACAAAATTCTCCATTTTAGTAGACTCTGACTTTGTAAGTCACGGAAAGTCAAAAGCAGAGCTTGTTAAATCTCACTGAACCCATGGAAAATGAAGCCTATTATCTTTCCAACTCAATTTTCTAACCTATTCAGGTTTATCAGTCTTCTTTGTTATTCAATTAAAAGAATGTTCTTAATTAAGTCATTTGAAATTGCTTCATTTAATTGGATTCTTGAGTCTCCATGAAGCAAAAAGTTAGCGGATTTTCTTGATGTCAGAATATCAAGAGGTATTTTTTTTTGACATGGAAACTTTCTTTTTAACTCTTCTTGTTTTTGATATTTTGGTGTGTAAACAGAATTTGAGATAATTGGATATACTTGAAGCAGAGTTCAATATTTCTATCAGAAAAAGTTCATCCAAAATATGTCACATACTTTAAACCGTTAGAGTTTTGAAATAACAATTTTGTTTAAATTGCAAAACCTAACTGAAACAGAAAGGTTTTCCTGGGTATGTTACATTTGAAATAAGTTTCAATATTTAATTTTTCCTTTCTAGACTCAACTATCATGAGAATTTTTGTTTCCTTCCTTTTGAGTCTGTATTCCAAAAATGGAGAGGAAATTGGCCAATTTATGCTTTCCTATTTATCTTGCCTAGAGAGGCAGATATAAAGTCAAATTACATCAATCCTGAAGTATAGTGTTGACATTCCCCAGCATCAAAATCAATTCTCTCACATTTTAAAAGTAATTTAAAATCAGTATATAGAGTGTTAAGGAATTTCTTATTTTAACCAATATTTGAGTGACATTTTCTACATGGTGAACATTGTGATAGACACAGACTGTTCAACAACGAATTTACAATTTAACAGACAAAATGACTTTGTCAAAATTATTTCAAAAATGATTACCAGAAAATATGTGCTGTATGTTACAGTAAGCTTATTTGACCCAGAGGAGGAATAGGGCTATCCAGAACATTTCCTTGAGGATGAGAGAGAAGATTGAGGAAGAAAAAAGGAATTCTGGTCATGTTCTCTTACACAAGGACTATAGAAAACAGAATTTTAGAGTTGGAAAGGATGTTAAGTTTCAATTAGTGTAATTTTTGATAATAGATTTATGAATACTCTAATTAAAGCACCATCTTTTTATCCCCAGTCTCTACTTCTTAGTCACCATGCAATAATGCCAGTCAATGGGAAAATTCCTTGACTCCAATGGGCCTGCTGGTATTTATGGTTGTCTAACAAGCCATCCTCATTTGCCTAAAACTGTCCAGCTTTTAGCACTGAAAGCCTTGTATCCTGAGAAACTTCAGTTACATGCAAAACGGAACAGTTAGTCACCTACAAACAAATCAGCACAATACACAGAGGCTACACATATCCATTTATTATTATGTCTCACTGTTCCGTGGGTTGTTTGGGATTAGTTGGGTGGTCCTCGGAATTCCTCTTTTAATAGCAAATAGATGGTAGTTGCAGTTTAATTTGCACAATGTGGCTAGTGGTTAAGACATAAAGTATTGAGAAGTTTAGTGAATTAATAGGCTTAGCACATGCCTAATGCATGCAAAGCACAAAACAAGTTGAGCTGGTGGTAATGGCTGAATGAAGGAAGGGGAAGAGGGGAAACTAATAGCTGCAGGGCAAGAAGAATCAATTAATGATACAATGTCTACTCTAGAGGCTATTATTCCAAATGCTTTACACGCATAATCTCAGTTAATCATCCATTCATATCCGAAGATAAAGAGACAGTAATTGATATTTTTATTAAGAGTAAATTGAGGCTCAGAAGTTGTTGTTACCTCCCCAAGTCTCACAGCAGTGAAGCTAAAATTGAAACCCAGATTTGTGTGCAGTGTCTATGTTCCTTCCACCTCACTATCTTTGTGGAAAGCCACAAGAGAGGCTATTAAAAGCATTTTGTGAAAAATTTCACTTCCAATCAATATTAGAAAGTGAGGAAAATTTATCCGCCAAAAAAATCAGCAAAATGTATGAAAAAAAAATTTCATGACACATGAGGAAAGATTTGAGAGAATATCTAGATGAAGTTAGCTCTGTGATTTTTTACTAAATTTGGGAGATTTTCCAGTGCACAGAAGAATAGGTTAAGCTTAGAGCCATGCAGACTCTCTGGGTTGTGAAGGCAGACCTGATATTTAGAAGAGATAAAGGTGACTTAAATTTGCAGAAGAAAGTACCAGAAAGGAGAGAGGCTGATCAGAACAAATTTCTGAGATGTATAGAGTATACTCTTCAAGTATTCAGCTAGGTGCTAGTCAGTGCATGTGTGTGAGGAGATTACTGGAGCCAGGAAAGAAATTACCTTAAAGAATTAAAGATAATAGTGCATGCCACCCGCACAGGGCTGAGGAGAGTACATGAAACCTCAGGCAAGCCTGGAAAATCTCAATATTCATGGGCATTGGATAGAGCATTCAGAATGTTCCAGAGCAAAATTCAAGGATATTATAGGAATACAAAAATGGGCTATTTCCAGCAAAGTAAAATTCAGGTCTTTAACAAACTATTACCAATCATGAAAAAAGGAAAAAAAAAAGATAGCAGGAAAACATAACCCAAATGAAGAGAAAAGGAACTCCATCTAAAATGACCCACAAATGACACAAATGTTACAGTTAGCATGCAAAAACTTAAGAATATTTATTATTATCACTGTATCCCATACATTCAAAAAGTTAAGTAAGAGGTGGAAGACACTTTTTAAATTCCATATTGAATTTCTAAAAGTAAAAGTTTTCAAGATGTGAAAAGAACACGTAGGATTAAATCCAATAATAACATATTAGGTGTTATAGAGGAAAAAAGTAGTGAACTTGAAGACTTGGTTGTAGACACAATTTGAAATCTTAGCACAGAGGAAAAGGGGGAAAATGAATAGAGCATCTCTGAGCAATAGGATAACATTAAATGTACAAAAGAGACATTTGAGTCCTTGTGGAAAGGTGAAAAGAGGAGACAGAAAACCTACTAGACGTAGCTGAAGTTTTCCCAAAATTTCATGAAAATTTTAAATCCACCTATTCAAGAACCTCAGTGAGCCCTGAGCATGGGAAACCTGAAGAAAACTATACTTCAGTTATGGCTTCATAAAGTTGTTAAAACTTTAAAGTATATCTTTATGGGACTCACCCTTAAGCCTCTGCTTCCGAACATTTATGAACTGGTGCTAGCACTGGTCTTCTCTGAGGAGACACTATTGTAGCTATTACTTTCACTACCTGTGGGCTGCGAAGAGCAGACTCCATCCACAATCTATGTCTATGCTGTGCAGCAAGTGCCAGAAATAAAGACCCCCCCACTGGATCTCTCCAGTCCCCATGGCCTCCCAGAAAAACCCACTGATTAAAGTCCCTCAACCATCATGGCAGAATATGTAAGAAATAAGCCAGTAGATCAGGCCCTTTCAAGTTTCATATTATCCAGTTTGTGTTCACAGGGTACAAAGATTTGTCTGATATCTGCCGATCTTTTAGGTTCTTTGGATCACATGCTCTGCCTATCCTCATACTGGCCTCATTACCCTCAGTTTCTGTCACGTTCGGTTTTAAATTCTCCTTGTTGAAGACGCAATGAAACACACCACTATATTTCAATTTATGCAACTTTTAGTTTCTGATGATGAGCATATGAATTATTGAGGATGAGAAATAATATTTATAAGCACTTCCAATGTTCTAGCCACCTTTCTGAGTATCTTAGATAACTTATATTTAAAAACTCTCTCAAGAACCTTGAAAGTAAGTGTGGTTGATTCTCATGATTCATGGTAGTTTTGTTCTAAAGTTCTTCCTATTTGGATTTGTAGCAATTATTCACTGAATTAATGAGTACTGAATGGCTGCCTCTAGAGGAACCACAGGATTAGGCTACTATGCCTCCCAGGCAACAGCATTTTTGTTAACTGGTTCATAGCTAGCCTCGTTTTATGTGTATTTCTGTTTAAAGATAATGTACATGTAACAAGTATATTGTGGATTCATTAGCAATGACTTCTTAGTCAGCGTCGCTGTACTCACACCTGAATCAGCCTGATCTGACACACTTCATTTCTCTTGAAGGCACATCTCCTCTTGAGCTGGTGTTTCAGTCTTGTGCTCTCAGTTCATCTGCAACAGCAAAAACACATACAAAAAGGTAGAAACCATGGCAGTCAATCAGCCACAAAAAGAACACTTGGTTATAGTCTGGGGTCTAGAGCAAGAAGACAGCGTATTGCCTTTTTCACCCTCAACTAGGGACATGCACATCAGGTGACTCAAATGTCATTTAATTGTTCATCACTCTGCACAGGTCCATCAGTGATGGCAGAAACACTACAGCTGTGGAGTTGGAGGTTACATGTAAAATTCAGCAAGTGAGCGAATTTGCAGATATGGGGGATTTGTTATAGAAGAATGGTCATCATTGACCTTTTACTGGGAAAGAAGCGCAATGTAGTAACTAGTTTTCTCTAGGTTGCATGGCTAGTAATTAATGGTCAGGATTCAAAACTCCACAATTCTGAGTCCAGAGCTAAGTTTTCAGCTACTGCACTCTCTCCCATGATACGGTAATTAGATTGAAGAGTACTCATATTGATCAGTAGCAAAGAGGGATAATAAAGAAATGTAAAATCCCAGTGGTTTGCAACAGCAGACATTGATTTTCCTTGCTGCCCAATCTGTGAGGTTCCTGGGAATCTGCTGATCTCATTTAGTAAAAGCTCAGTGAGCAAGCTGAGCTGACTCATGTGGTTCAGGTTCAGGACTACTCTAGTCTCCATTCTCCCTGAACAGGTGGCTACTCAGGCCTTGTTATTATCTTAAATAGCAGAAACACAATTGGCCAGTGTTTAACACAATGAATGTAATATGCATGGAAAGCCAGGTTCATAACAAGTCCATAAACATTCAAGCAAGCCATATAGCTAAGCCTGACACCCATAATGTTTTCCTCTCTGGTAACACGTAGTGCAAAGTCACATGACATAGGGCGCACCTATATAACTGCAAAAAAGAGAGGAGTGAAGAAGGGAAACCAGGACATACTCTGGGGCAATGTCTTAAGACAGATTAGAAAGCATTGCACTTATGCAAAGGCCCTCACTTTTCTTCCTGGAGACAAAACAATGGTTCCTCCTCATCCCTTTGCTCAAGCTGCACAGTCACACTCACTTTTCTGCTTCATAAGGGTCCTGTGCTGGACTGAGATACCTCTGCTCTTGAGGATGACCTAGGTGGTGGTCTTTGAAGAAAAGTGAAAATCCCAGGCTCTTGCAAATAGGGTGTCAATAGCAGAAAACCAGAAAGAATTGAAAAAGCGCGGCTGGCTGTCCACATGAGAGTGACAGATCAAAGGTGAGAGAAAACATTCCTGGAAATGTGTGACCTCACAGTCCCCAGCTGCAGTATTTGCAGAGAAGATGCCAGGCACACAGATTACTGTGTATCGGGAATCTTCAGGAAATTGGCCAGAAGGTGACTACTCAGAGATTTAGTCTTTGACCATGTACCTGCTAATGGGAATTCCTTTCACCTTTTCTTGACTTTCGGCGGCCATTTCATTATCCCCTCGCCACCCCCTGACTCCTACCTGACCACTGCTGCCCAGGCCCCCTAATCCTGTAACCCACCCCCTGCTCCCACATTGCACCTGGTATTCCATTCCTATCTCCCTTGCCATCCTGCCGTCTGGGATGAATTGGAGACTTCTTTTCTCCTTTAGAACTTATTTTGTCTTCCCTTCTTATAAGTGGGAGAAGCTCAGCCTGTAGAGTCTTCTGCTAATTTTTTAATACCTCCCTGTGTGATCCAGTTAAGACTGGCTTTCTGGTACCCCTGAAACACCTTGCACTTGGCGCCAGACCAAGGAAGGTGGCCTGAGATGCAGAGTACATTCTTTCCCTTCCTCATACGCTCTTATCAAATGACTCCCCAGCAACTGTCTGATTAAATGAGCATCCACTGGGTGAGGGGGTTCAGAGACCTATGATTGTGTTCATATTTTGCCATTAACTCAATTAATGGCTTAGAGAAAATCACTTCACTTCTCCACTCCTCTGCAAACAGGCTGGTGGAACACAAGCAGCTTTTCTTAATGTGCTTTGGTTGCTGAACACATTTTTAAAAATAAAATCTTAGAAGGAAAGTACAAGGTGATAAAAGCTGAGCTGCTGCGGGAGGGATGGGGGGAATCTGCTCTAGCTCCAGTCACTTCAAACCCCCCCTCTCCTGCCAGCGGTCCCCTGAGGGCCACCCAGGATGCCAGCTGCTCCACTGAGTGCAATTCGGAAACCAGCAGATAAGTCCATGTTTTGCCTCTATTTTGAGTCTCAAGTCACTTGAATCTTTGTTTCCTCTTATTATGTGTTAGATCTCAATTCCTGAAAAATACAATTCTAGATATCATTCACTTTTATTCCAAAACAGAACAGGAGATGAATCATTGTTTTGTTAATTAACGGTATTTTATTATCTCTTGTTCACAAGGCTACATCCCTCTTTGAATATTGACATTGCATTTCAGTCTATATTTCACACCCCATACACCACCAGAGTCCCAGTGTCCTTTACCACCAGCTTTTCCCCTCTTTCCTTCCCTTCCCCCTCCCTCTCCCTGGCAGTCATTATCCTGTGTCTTGAGAAATTTTGCTGGTGTTTTCTATTTATTTGTTTTATTTCATCATATTCCACATATGGGTGAAACCATCCTCTATTTCCCTTTTTCTTTCTGCTTTTTTTCCCTTCACATGATCCCTTCTAATTCCACCCAGATTGTTACAAAGGGCACAGCTTCATTTTTCAGTAGCTGCACAGGGTTCCATTGAGTGTCCAGGCCACAGCGTTTTTATCCATCATCTGTTGTTGGGCACCTAGGCTGTTTCCATGTCTTGGCTGCAGTGAACTCTGCTGCTATGAAGAACGGGGTGCCGATATTTGCCCTGGTTAGAGAGTTTGTGTCCTCTGGGTCTGTATCCACGAGTGGGACTGATGGGTCGAATGGTACATCCTTCTTCATTTGTTTGAAGAATCTCCATGAAACAATAAATGAATACAGCAAAGTGGCAATATGCAAAAATGAATCATTATTTGACAATGGTTTTGCCATTCATTAGCTGGTAGGACTTGCATCACGCAAGCCATGTTTTGTCTGCAAAATGAGGGTCTCAAGAAAGAGTATCTCTAAGACCCCGTATCCATTCTTCACTCTAGAATTCAAGCGTTCCTATCCAATTCTTCCCCGTCTATTAGCAGCTCTTTTGACAATACTCTTATGAAAAGACAATTTTCTGGGACAAAGTACATTGTAATGAGTAGGCGGGAAGCATGTGCCCTCACAGCCAGGACACACACTAGGCTGTTTGTAAATATGCAAACTTCACATTCATCTTTATGAGGTCCTATTTGTCTTTGGCATTTCCAGTGAGTAAACCAACTCCAAACCAATTTGGAACAAGCAAAACATGTTATCATGAGATATTTGTTTTCTCAAATGATTGTACTCCCCAAGTCTCACTTCCTTCCTCCCTCTTTCTGTTCTAGTCTGTCTTTTCTGAATAATTCCCAAAAAGCTGCAATGCAGGGATAACACAGATTTCAGACCCATAGAGTTGGAGATCTGAGGTCTGTGGACGAGGTCTGAGAGGAGAAGGGATACTTGGGACCTAAATACAGGAGAAGGGCAAGAAAGGTAGTGACAGAAATAGAATTCTCCCTCTTTTTCCCTTCCCCTTCATCAAACTTTCAAGCCAAAAATATCTACAATGCCTGTTCCAGATGGAGAGAGAATGGTCTGTTTGCCATCTGCAGAGATAAAGCAGCACAGTGAAACTGCAATTTAAAGGCGAAAGTCATCAGGAATCAAGTTAAATAATGTATGCTGGAATGAAGGGATTTTGTGCAAAGCCCTTTTCTAAGACTCTGGGGTGCCTCTGTGTGGGCATGTGTGGTTCAGAGCGTGGAAAATAAATTATTTGACAGCCAGAAAATAAATGAGGGGGACACTCTGGGGTAGTAAATAAGAAGATTTTAAGTGAAAGCCACACATTACTGAGGAGGAGGTACGGGGGAATCAACCACCCTTGCCCTGAAGTCATTGAGGTTTTATAGGCTAAACAGACATCTTTGTCTGAAGCCTACAAGTCTCCATTCAGAGGGTGCATGTGTTGCATAATTAAAGAAGATGGGGCCAATTCTGTGAGTCAGTAGAGAAAAATGCTGCTGAGCAATTGTTATTCTTGAGATTCTGTAATCAGGGTCCTTGTTCAGGGTGGTGGAGTTAGAAGCGAAGGACTGGGGGTGAAAGCCTGCAGCCTTCACGCCCCTTCCAGGTGTAATATGCTGGAGAAAGACCCGACTCTGTGTCTCTCTGACACTGTTCCTCATTGTTTGGGTTGCCCTGGGAAAGGTGTTTAACCTGTGTAGTCCCAGGTACCCTCATTTATAAGGAATGGATCCAAAGAGACATGGCGAGGGCTGCCGTGTACCAGGATCTCTTGTAACGGCTTCACCTCCATGAATTTGCTCAATTCCTACAGCAACCCTGGGAAGAAGCTGTCATCACTGGCCGTTTTACAAATAAGAAAATCGAGTCACAGAGGAGTTAAGTAACTTGCTCATCAACACCAGCTAATGAGTGGTGGAGGCAAGAACTCTGGACATAGAGAGCTGGAGAAGTGAATACTGAACCACAGCACATGGAAGTTCTGACCTTGTAGGAGTTGTTGGAAATTGTCCAGCACAGTGATTCCTCTTAGAAGCTCAACAAATATGAACATGTTACTTTTCTTCCTATTCAATCTTATTTATTTCATAAAAATTTATTAAATGTGACTATAGGTCTGAAATAATGCCATAATATAAAAGTTAACACATTAGCCTGTATCATCTCATCCAGTTCTCATTACTCTAGAAAATTTGCTATCAGATATTATCAGGAGCTTTAGCCCTTACCGCTCTCTTTCTCCCCAATAGCCACATAGCTCACTTCTTTGCTATTCAGGTTTCTGAGAGGTATTCTTCCCTAAACAACAAATCTCCAACAGCAAATTTCATCTCCCCTACCCTTACTTTGCTTTATTTTCTATTAAAAGATATAAAAACACACTTGGCTCTGTTCTTCCAAGTCCTCTATTGTCTGCCTTTGTCAAAATAGTGGAATCTTAGGGCAGGTTTTTGCCTATCTTTTCAACTTCTGTTCTCTAGCAAAAGTGTCTGGTAGACACATTCGTTGAGAAAATGAATGAGTGATTTCCATTTTATAGTTGCAGGAATTGGGACATAGAGAAGATTCACAAAATGTCCAGATGTGCAAAGGTGCAGAATGGTAGAGCTGGGATCCAAAGGGAAACAGATCCAGTGGAGACACTGTTTTTATCCACAGTGCAACCATGGGAGATGCAAAGATATATTACCCTGCTTCTATCTCCAAGAAGTCCGCAGGGCACTGGTGAACAGTCCTGTACACAGAACTCTCACCCATGATATGTGTGCTCATGGCTCTAAGATGCTTGTCGTCAGAGGGATAAGGAACCATGAAAGACAATCTCTGCCCTCAAGGAACTTAAAATTT
This sequence comes from Solenodon paradoxus, assembly GCA_004363575.1. Classification (NCBI taxonomy): domain Eukaryota; kingdom Metazoa; phylum Chordata; class Mammalia; order Eulipotyphla; family Solenodontidae; genus Solenodon; species Solenodon paradoxus. Next base: position 35,120 of record RJWH01000787.1, on the reverse strand, counting down.
AGCAGGATGAATATGGTATAAATGATCTAGAAAAATACACAAGTGGAAAGAGCAAACAATGATTGCAGGCAAAAGTTGTATGGGGTGGAATACCTAACCAGGAGAGCTTAAAAAAATGGGAGATGGGGGTTATAGAAGAATCAACATAAAAGGCAGTGCTTTATTTAGATTTTACTATGAAAATATTCTTCATTGTGGGAAGAAGGGTAGAGGGTACTTGCAGAGGATAGCCAGTAAAAAGGAACCTGAGGATGATAAGAACAGTAATCATTTTAGAATTCCATAAGAGGAAAAGAGGCACCAAAAAAGTGAGTTGATTACAAAAAGAGAAGGGTAGGGAGGCAGGCAAATTGGGTAAAATGGATCAGTTCTATGGTGAAGGGAGAATTGGGCTGCTGATGCTAAATATAATGTTATGCACAGATGTGGATTTACAATGATGCTCACCTTAACCTACATAAGGTGTGATGCAATGTTCCTTCAATAAAATTAATTTCTTTAAAAAAAAAGTGGGTTGAGATGAAACCACAAATCATTTTGATTTCCACGGTAAGGAGTTTGAGTTTTATTCTGAAATTTATGTAGAGCTTGGGGAGGTCTTTATGGAAACAAGTGATAGCTTTTAGGGAAATAAATTACAACGTCCTGAGGGTGCAGGTGAGCCGTGAGGAGCAGGATATGTTTCAGTGATCTAGGAAATAGGATGAGGATTTGAACTCGAGAAGAGCCAGTGAGGAAACAACCAGGTGGAGATGGATCCAAGTTATGAGGTCCCATCCCTGATGTCTTGTTTAAGAAGATTGAGTCTAAGTGCTTAACATTTGAAAACTGATTCCTTTATAATATGGCAACTCCTTTAAGGGAAGTTGCAAATATAGAAGGGAAGGAGGCCTGTGGAATAAAGCAAAAAGGAGGGATCTGAATTGAAAGTTGGAGTAGAAAATATCTAAGCACAGAGAGAGTGAGATCTCCATCAGAGCCATGCAGAGAGGGCAGTTACTGAGCCCACTGCTCATTGATTTCTTATCTTTGCAGTTTCCCAATCTCTCTCACATCATGGGGCATGCAGAAAATGGTAATATTTGTATGGAGGTAAACAGGTGAAGCTGATGGTGCTCTGGAAATCTCCAATTAGCAGAGCCTACAGCCAAAGCTCCACCCTTGTACAGCTGACCTCCTGGAACTACAAATGGAATCTTCTTGGACCACAGGACACCAGTTCAAAAACACTATCAATCAGGACTTAGAGTTGAGGGAATGTTATTTTATTTTATTTTAAGGTAAGGTGCAGGTATCAATGAAGGTGAGGCAGGCAGGAAGAAACAGGAGGAAGAAACATCTTTATTTTTATTTAGTTGCTCATCTTGGTTGTTCCCCAGGCCCCAGGATATGAACCCCAGGTCCTTGGGATGCATGTGGACTGAGCTCAGTCAGAGGTGGCGGACCTAACTGCTACCCCACTAGGGTGCACAGACGAAATTTCTTTTTAAATTGACAGTAGTTCTTAATTTATAGGGGCTGTCTCTCTCTCTCTCTCTTAGCACTGACTGTCCATGTAGCTTTAGTTTTTCATTCTCCAGCATGTGGATTGCTACATAGCACTTCCAGGGGAAAGGAAATAGCTCATTTAAAACAGCAAGCTAATATGCTAATATGGATGTTGGGTATCACTAAAAGAGCTGCCTGCCTTTAAACCTGCATGACCAAGGTGTCTCAGTGTTGGTGTCCCACAGACCCCTCTTCCTCCATTGTGGGCTTGAAGGCTTAACAGTTTCAAGGAAGAGAAGAAGGAAAGAAGGGAGAAGGGAGGTATAAAGGGAGGGAGGAATACAAAAATTTGCAAATTGACTGTACTTAGAAATAAGGACAAAAACAATTGCTCTTCATTAAATCTCACAAAACTTCGAATAACCCTTATCAAAAGATGAATTATGAATATTTCAGTAAATGATAAAACATTCAGCATTTGAAACATTTCATGGGGAACATTTTCTCTCTAAAATTTAGCTAAAAGTAGCATTCTCATTGATCATTTTCCAATGAGGTCATGGACATTTGGTTGGACTCACCTCAGTGCATCACCTCTGCCTTAAAGAAATGGTGAAGGTTAGAACATCTGTCCCTTTTAAAGACATGGATGTCAAATGAATCTCAGCATGTCTGCCCAAAATCTGAGTGAGCTCTATCAGCGTGAGGTCCACAACCACAATAGGAGCCCAAAAAAAGTCACACCCTTGTGGAGGCTTAAAGTAGTACAGATAATTCTTGTCTTCTGCTCAGCATTGCTTTGGATGCAAAATATTATTACTCTTATGCTCTTATCAATGTCTCAAATCAAAGAAAAGCACAGCTGAGAAAAGGAAACCAGTCCTAAGTTTTGGACACTTCTAAAATACTTGAAGGTGAAGTTCTCTAATTTTAGCATCTTCCTCCAAAAAAAAAATGAGATTGAATACCCACTGGTTTTCTGATGGTGCCTTACTAAGTGTGGAATTGTGTGAAGTTGGAGCCGGAGCGCCCCAGAGCTGAGGTCGCCGGTCCCAGCAAGAACAAAAATGTCCACTTTCCTTTGTTCTTTATTGCAAGTTTCCCAATAAGAATTTACTGGAATTAAAAATACCTTCAGAATCCTTGGAAACAATCACAGTCAACAATAGCTAAGGTGCCACATTATCTTTAAGCAGCGGCAGCTTTGTATTTTAGGCTCTTCCTCTAGAAATTTGAGCTGAGTGTAACTTGTCAAGGTGCTCTAAATATCATCACTGAAATGTTGAAGTGGCTTAGTGTTTTCACAGGAAATTTCCAAATGACTCTGAAATGTAATCTCTTGCTGTTTCGTTGGTGTCTGTCATTGCTTTGGTGAATACAATAAATGCAATATGTAGCCTAATTAATTACATATGTTGAGGTTATCCCAGCCCATTGCTGAATTCCCCAGCAGGGAATATTCTTAGAAAGCTTCCACACAAATCTAAAAATATGCTTACCTTATGACCTGGCGGTGTACTTTGATATACCTAGTCTAGAGAAATAAGTACAAAAACATAAGTCTATTCCAGGTAGCATTATTTATATTGAGGAAACATTGGAAGCAACTAATATATTTAACAGGAAGCAATGGATTAAAATGTGTTAGGAGGATATGATGAAGAAGAGGTTCAAATAAGTGAACTATGTCTACAGATAAAAGCATCAAAAGATCTCCAAATAGTGCTATTAAGTGAAAAAATATTGGTAGAATGTTACATGCATCATAAAGCAGATTTGCAAATTGAAAATTCTACTGTATATTCTCTATGGCCATATGTGTATAATACAGAAAAAAACTGAAAGAATTCACCTAACTCAAACATTACCATCCTTCACAGAAGAATATGGCTGGTCTTGGGTAGAGCAGTGTGTGGTAAGGATCTGTATTGGGATAGAGCTCAGGAGGGACTTCAACTTTTAACCAAAATTCTCCAGATATTTTTTAAAAGAGTAAATATAATCTGCACAGATATTTGCTTAATTTAAAAGTAGAAAAATGACTGGAAGTCAAAAGGATCAAACATAATGCTAGATTTTTCTGGCTGGTGGCAACATGCATTACCGTCTTTCATAAGCTTTTCTCTGTTTTCTAAATTCCATGGCTCAACTTCCAAGCCTATATGCTTAAAATTAAATATTCCCCAAGGGAGATGTTTGTCCTATTTGGTGCTTGCTTTCAATCAATCCCTTCTCCAGGGATGGAATTCCAGCAATGGACCCTAGAATCGTTCGACCACTAGTAACGTGTTCATAATGTACAAGTCACAAACTAATGTGGTAAAACTTGGCAACGGGGATGTGTGAACAAGGGACTCTCCCCATTAGGGCTTTGAAACTCAGTGAACAGCTAGAATCCCTCTCCAGAAAGTTGAGCTGGGAAAGAAGGAAAGTAACAATGACATTTTCTCCCCTCTGGTTACACTAGAGCAACTCAGGAAGCAGGACACGGAGACAAAGACTGACAGATGGCAAAGAGAGAAATTTTGACTGAAACTGAGCAGAAGAGAGAATTTCAGGTCACATCAAGCTTTTTGTAATAGGAGAACACGTGGAATTCTAGGGACGCCACATACCAAACCTTCCCTCCTTCAACCATTTTGAAGAAGAGATAAAACACTAGCCAAAATTCTGAATCTCCAGAGTACCTCCTGCAGTTTTCGTGACTAGCGGTTAATAGAGGACCCCCAGAGTATTGCCAGTTTGTTAAAATTCTTAAAATCATTTTGTGGCAAGAGGACCAGGAGTTGGCAGAATATCTGGAGACACTATGCCCCCCTGACAATTTTCCTTGAGGATAATAATCATAGGGATTTTGTGAATAGCTGTACTGAACATTATATCAAGAGATTGCTTCCAGATATGCTCTGGAACAAAATCATCCCTCTTCTGGACATAGTTTCTAAGATGGGACTTATCATGCCATGCTATGATTGTTGGTTTTCTTAATGTGCTGCCTGCTGAGCTGTGGGCTCCTTGATGGCCAGGACATGGTATTATTTGTTGGTACCTGTTTTCAAGTATCTGGTATAGTGCTTGACACATAGAATATTTATAAGATGGAGTTCACTGATTAATGAGTTGCAGCATTCTTAAGCAGAGTTGCATTCTTATTATCATCTGAAATTCATTCTTTCTCCATTATATGGCTTTTGACAAATCTTACTTCTTCCTCTCTAGGTATTTGCAAAATGAGAACAATGTGTCAATCATTTCATGACATGAGTCATTTCAGTTGACATTTCTCAGACAGGCCCATCTTTCAAACATAAGTTGGGTGGCATTAGATGGGTGGTATTAAGAGTGAGCTGTGTAGAGTCCAAAGAAGAGTTCTTTCTTCTAGTTGGATTTTCTAGATTTTTTTTCTGATAAGATATTCCTAAAGAAGGCTAAAAAAAGCATCCTTACTGCTTCTGGTTCCTGATTTATCAAATGAGTGAGGCAAATACGTTATAACCTAGAGAGGTCATAAAGAAACATTCATCACACCAGAATGAGGATTCATTTGAATCCAATTTGCAAGAAAAGAACTAGGAGACAGACAGTGAGACAAGGAGAAAAGAAAAGATCGAGTGGTGGGAATGAGACTCCTAAATGAAAAGAGCCTCAGACTCCCAAAAAGAAGCACAAAGAGACACATAAACAGAAGAATCCAAGCTTACTCTCTAATATGTATTAATGGGCACTCTCCCAAGCCCTGCATTAAGTAGTTTAGATAGAGTCATAAAAAGATGCAAACTCTCCTTTGGAAGTTCACACACAAGAATATCAAAGGGGGAAAACTCGGGAGTTAATGAAAGATTCCAAGAATGGGGCTAATTAGAGTGGGTTTTGGAAAGTTGAGTTCAGAAGGCATGTGTTCTGAGCAGAAGGGAAAATATTTAAAGCCACAGACATTTGGAAGTGTGGGACACTTTGAAGACAGCTGAGTAATCTGAGAAGGTGGGTAGGGGGGATAAAAGAACTCACCTGAGACATGTGTGGATGCCCCTTGAATTCCATTTTAAAGTTTTAAATATTTACGTAAAGTCAAGAGGGACCATGAAAGTTTTCAGTTCTAATAAGCCTGTCTGTGTTTTAAAAAAAAGGCATGTTGAGAGCTAGAAATGGACATATAGAGGAAGAGACAGAAACATACAATTTATTTTCTAAGAGTTCAGTTTAACAAGTAACAAATCAGCTTGATCAGTATCCTAATATCCAATACCTAAATATTTAATGTGCTCACTCTCATCAGACGCAAAAGTCTGCTCTATTTCACTCTCGCTCCTTGTGAAGAGTCCTAGGCTATCAGTTTGGTGTCCCAGGACACCTCACACTGGATGGTCTCCGAGTGGCAAATGGAGGAAGAAGGGGAGCTAGCTAAAAACAAACCACTGCCCAACCATGAAAATCAAGGACCTGGCCCTGTGGCCTGGAGATTCCAGCTTCCCTTGCTGATAGTCACATGGCAATATTTAATGATTTGCCACATTGGACTGACCCAGTGTAAAAAGGTCTTTGGTTCATTTCTGTGTTCTGGAAAAGACATAGAAGCAACTGCAGGGCTATCTGGTAGCAGAAAAGCATCAAATCTGCTTTGGACCCAGGAAAACTCCACTTTTCCAGAGAAAAGAGCCATCAGGATTTGGGAATTCACCCAAAAACATTTCAATATTTACTGGGCGTTCATTTAGTTTAAAGGTATGCAAACATGCAAATATTCAAGCTCCAGCTCCCCACTTACTGCCTATTGAACTGTGTCATGCCAAAGCTTCCACATCCTCTTTCCTCACCAATAAAATAAATCAACCAGTGATGCTCCCTAACAGCATGAGAGGATTAATTGAGATGGGGAAAGTAGAGCAGCTGACACAATCCCTGGAACCTAGAATTTAGTGAATGTTGGCATTGAGTAAGATTTATTCTCATTATTTTAGAATTGTGACTACATATTTATTTTTGTGTCCCAGAGCCTACTGTATCCCTGATACTTATTTGGCACTTGACCTTTGTGACTCAAAGCTCTGACAGACAAAAGATTCCAAATAAAGTTTAGTTTTCTTCCTTTAGTGGCCCTATCAGTAGTGGATCTATCAACAGTTACCTCATGTACTAGTGTAGGAAGGACAAAGGACTATTTAAAATTAAACTGCTAATTCAGTCTCCAGGAAGGAGGCAATCCACCAGAGGTAGTACTAGTCATTCTGGAACATTCAGACATTTTATGGTCTCCTCCTAAAAGGAATATGGCTAACTGCACATCACACTTGTCTCAAGGACCAGGATCAACACAAGTCCATCAAGTAGGTGATATACTTTGATTGGTAAAGAAACTGAATCCAAAGATCAAAGAGCTGGCAAGGAGCAAAGCTAGGACTGCAGTGTCCAGATTTCCAAATGTCAAGTTGTGCACATTCATTTTCTCCGCTCAAAGCCTAGTATCTATGACAATGGGAAAAAAACCTACGTATTCCACGAATTTGTGCTGCTAAAATGTCAAGCTATTGCTGTTTTGTTGGTCTTTTTATAAATAAACATATGTTGAAAGTCCCTTTCAGTATTTATTATTATGTAATTTTTCATCTACAGAAAAGCCTTATATTCAGAGTCCTAGAAACTACCTTGGAATTCTCCAATTCCCGAATTCCAAAAACATTTGCCTACCATTTCTTCTCCATCTGGACCTCTCTATCTCTAGTCTTAATTTCCCCTTAGTTTTCTCCAACTCCTCTGTCACTATTTTCCCCAATTCCTATCAATGTTACCCCAATCCGTACATAAATCACGAATATTCTGGAACTTCCATTTTCCCTTAACTCTCTCAGACAACGTCACTCTACAATCAAATTGTGCATAATATATCCCTTTGCCATTCCCCCACTTCATATCTACATCCTAACGTACCTGGTTTTCATTATGCACTGAGATGTTAATATAGATGGTTTACCTTATGACAGACACTACTGTAAGTGCTTAGATGATATACATTGTCTCAATAGCTCCTCTGAGGTAGGCATAATCAATATATGCACTTACAGGTAAAAAACAGAAACACTGAAATTTAGTGAGTGATAGAACCAACAAGCAGTAATAGGAGACCATGTTTCTTATCTTTGCCACACTGACTCTCTAAGTCGCCTAAATCACCATCCCTCCATTTTGTCTCAGTCAAATCATCTTTCTACAGCAGAGATCTGATCATCCCTTTCTCTGCTCTACAGACTGCTGAGTAGGTCTGATGGAACATGAAACCCTTCCCGTATATGTCTTAGCAGGCTGAACTAGACATAAGCAGTACTTGTGGGGTTCTAAGTTTTGAGTTCATTCTGAGAGACCAAAGTGATTGTGGAAACAGATAGCTTCAAAATACAGCTTGTTGCTGTTCAGGTGTATGAGCTCCTTATATGTTTTGGAGATTAAGCTCATGCCTGATGCATATGTTACAGATATTTTCTGCCATTGTGCAGAAATGTTTTGGTTTCATGTGGTCCCAATTTTTCACTTTAGTTTCCTTTGCTATATCTTTGAGGTTGATGTCATAGAGTATTTTTTCTACTCTTTCCTCTAAGTATTTTATGATTTGAGATGTCCATATCTTTATTTTGAGTTCATTTTTCTGAATGGTGTTAAGAAACAATCTGGTTTCCTTTTTTTCCCTTTCTTTCTTTTTTGCAGGTGGCTAGCTACCTAATTTTCCCAGCACTACTTGTTGAATAGGTTTTTCTTCCACCCTTGTATGCTCTTGGTTCCTTCATTATAAATTAAGTGCCCATATAAGTGTGCCTTTTATTTCTGGTCTATCAGTTTTATTCCACTGGTCTGCTGATTACTTTTGTTCCAATATCACACTGTTTTGAGAACAATTACTTTGTAGTATAGCTTGAAGTCAGGGAGTGTGATTCTTCCATTTTTTCTTTCTGAGAAAGCAAAAATCCCACTCAAAAAATGGGCGGAAGAGTTAAATAGAAAACTTTCTATGGAAGACATGTGATACAAACACATGAAAGATGCCCTACATAAAACATCAGAGAGATACAAATAAAAACCACAATGAAATCATCTCACATTGATGAGACTGGCTTATATGAAAAAAAAAAGACTAAAAGCAATACGCGTTGGAGAGGGTATGGAGAAAGAGGAACTCTTGGTAGGAATGTAAATTGGTACAAGTTCTTAGGAAAATTGTACGGAGATTCATCAGAAATCTAAAAATAGATTCATCATTCGATCCATAAATCCCACTTTTAGGTATATGGCTAAAGAATACAAAGAGACTAATCAGAAAAACAAACAAACCACCTCTATGTTCATATCAGTGCAATTCACACAAGCCAGGACATGGAAATAACCTAAATGCCCATCAACAGATGACTGAATAAAGAAGCTTTGGTCTAGATGCTCAATGGAGTCCTTTGCAGCTGTTTGAAAAAGGTGAAACCATGCTCTTTGCAATAATCTGGAGGGAACTGGAGGTCATTATTCTAAATGAAACAAGAAAGGAAAAGAAAAGTACAGTATGGTTTCACTCACACGTGGAATATAAAGAAAGAAAGCAAACAGACAAATCTAAACAAAATTCGCACACCTGACCACAATCTTTAAAGTCCTACCTACATTCATCTTCTTCCTTGTGCTCATTCACATCCAGGCAGGCTGATCTTCTGTTCCTTGAGCAAATGAAACCTATCTCTTCTTCCTGTCTTGGTACATGATTTCCTTTCTCTCTAGAAAGATTTCTAACAGATCTTCAAGTCTCATTTTCTCTTCATTCAGATTGGGTTCAAAAGTGATTTCTTCAGAAATGCCTTCCCCTTCATATGCTTCTCCCAACCACCCCCAGCCCTCTGCCTGCATTAGCCCTCTGTCATGAATCCTACCACTCTGTGAATCAGTCAGGGTAGGACAGGTTAGGCTGCAGAAAGAAAAAAAATGAAAGCAAAACAAGCTTCCAAACTTAGAATCAAGGTTTGGTTCTTCCTCATTCATCACAGATCAGCTCTGCGTTCTGGGCTGTTTCCTCACTCCAGGAACCACACAGCCAGGTCTCCCACAATTAAGCATCACTAGTACCTGCTACTAAGAAGACAGGAACACGGGAAATAAGCACTGGCTCTTAAAGCTCCGCACCCCCGCCACCCCACCACCCCCCGCCGGAAACAATGCCTGTCATTTCTGTGCATACTAAATTGGTCAAAACGACTCAATAGGCATAGATACAGGGGAATATAAGTACAATCTAACATTTGCCTAAAGGGAGGACCGGACCGGAAGGATTTGGTAAACAGCATCTGTTACTACCACCATCACCTTTATTCTCCTTGAAATGCATTACTGCCTAGAATACAACTTATTCACATGATTATTGTCTGCTTTCTGCCAGAACCTAAGTCTCATGTAGGCAAAGAGTCAACTTTCCAAATTCACTGCAATATCCTTTGTAGCTCAGACAGTACCTGGAACAGACTAGATGCTCAATATTGATGTGTCAATTATTAAAGTGCTGTTGAAAATAGTGAAAGGATTCCCACTGGAAAATCCATCCTAATGACAGGGAAAATTTTGGATGACCTCTTGTAGAACTCTGACTTAACAAAGTGTTGACCTATTGCTTTATTAAACTTCTTCATTCGTCTATTAGCTCATTTCTCAGCACGTATAACCGGGTGTATGTTACATGACAGACACTGTGCTTAACGCTGTGAATGGAATGATGACTAAGACACAGTTCTTGACCTCTGACATTAATGCTCTAGTTAGGAAGAGAGACTTGTAAACCAGTAAGTGTAATATAAAGTGAGCAGCACCAAAGGAGAGATGGTAGATCTCTTTGAATTATTGAAGAGATGCTTTGTTCAGCAGCCCCCAAGCCCACATGTATAATGAAAGTGCCGATTTAGAACAACTAAATTAACATGTCGGTCTGGATATTTCTCTTAGGGCTTCAATTCTAACAGTGTTGTCCAAATCGTCCATCAAGAGAAAATTGCTAAATTTTCCAGACATGATATTATAAATAGTGTTTCATTGGAAGAAGGGGGGGGATAGGTGATGAAGAAAATGAGGGAGAAAATAAATCGTCTCCTACTGAATGAGAAAAATTCATCTACAGCTTATCACTGGCTAAAAATAAGTGCTGCTTTGCAGTATGCCAGATGTTCCTCCTCACTGGAACTATGACGCAAGAAGTACAGCATGGTCAAGGAGGAGAATAGAAGCAATCAGTGAGGAAAACAGTTTACCCTGAGAGTAACCAAATCTTAACTGGTTGGAATGTAAGAGATTATGCATAATCCCACCTCTATCATATTGACAAGGACAGGAAGACCCGGGGAAGTTCAGAAGTTCAGGACAAGACACCACTTAATGATAGGACAATTTTTCTCTCTGCTTTATGAGTCTGAATATGCTATATAAGTTTTCTCTTTTCTTTTAATCAAGAGCAAGCTATCTTTCTGCTCCAGTTTCTGAAAGAATCATCATCAACCTCAGAACTGCAGGTCAATTCTCCATGCTTCATCTTAGAGATGTATGTATTGCTAAAGTTGTTAAGGGAATATATTTCCAGATCAATCGTGTATTGGACATTGTTATTAGTAAATAAATATTGTCAAATGATAAGACAAATCAGAAAAGAGAGAAAGCCAAGCAATCATTGTTATCTTATTCCTTAGAACTTAATAAAGACAGTGTAGGATAAGTAGGACATAGGGTTCACTCAATACATATAATTTTAAAATATGTAATTTTAAAAACATAAGTTTAAAAACCAAATTAATAAATGCAAGACATAAAAGGCAAAAATATTCTTGATTTTTATAATTTAAAAATACTTATGAAAAATAAAATATATAACTTTAAAAAATTGCTGTTTCAAGTGGTCATGAAATATGCCTTCAAGGGCAAAGGTGGTTGATAATTTTTTGTATCTATATTAATCAGTTAGCACATATTCATCACTGTATCTGTATTAAGGTCAAGTTTAGCCAATGACTGAGCAGAACAGAGAAACTAACATGGGCCCTTCGAGACTCCCAGTCGGGTGACTTTGCCTTGAAGACTCATATCAACTTAACTGAGGCTTTTTAGGGCCCACACTGCTGTTTAGATTCTCTTACCCTTTCCTTCCCCCTCTTTCTAAGGTATCAGGCCTGCACAACAGACTGAAACTCTTCCATTTTCCACAGATCACTCATCTTTAAACATCATAGGTGGTTCCTCAACAATACTCTTGTTCATCTGGTCACATCTGCTTCCCAGAGGATCCAGATTAACACATGTCTGTGCCACCATGTCACTGGTGCCCTGAAAAATTATTTCTTTGCCTATTGGGTAACCATGGATGTAGAAAATATTAAAGACCTAATGCTGAATCCTGGATACATGAGTTTGAGTACAATTTAGTCACCACAGTAATTCCAGAAAAAGTAAAATTTCATTATTGAAAAAAAAAAGCTCTATGCAGTTTTTCTCTTCCTCTGTAAGTATAAACATGTGATGATACTAATAAGATGCACTACAAGAATAGTTATATGAAAAAATAAAGATAATCAGATTAAAAATAGGAAATTAGAAGAAAAGGAAATAATATCCAAACTGTGAAAAATTAGTATCCCCACTTAGACACACAAAAAATACCCAACTAAGTACTAATATCATGAGAGAGCTAAAAGATATGTTATTTTCATGAAATAAGACCAGGATGCTAGAAAAAAATAAACAGAAGTAATTTAAATACCTGAAATTAAAAAAAGATCCAGTAACTTAAATCAAAATATCACTAGAGAAATTTTTAAAAAGATTGAGAATACTTCCCAGAAAATAAGCTAAGAGATGTTACATGGAAAGTACATGAAAATCACATTATTCCATAAGGTATCATATCCAATGATTAGAAGTTTAGAAGGATGAAAGAGTAAGATAGAGTGAAAACAGAATTTATAGAGAAAGCAGAAGAAATTAGCTACAATAGCAAAAAAAAATACAGTGTAATTTCCCAGTACTCAAACAAATGCATGTGTCTGGAAGAGTGTGTGTGTAGCACTGCATGGGGGAAGAGAAGCATAATACCATGTATATCACTAAGAAAATTCAGAGTAGTAAGGATGAGAGAAGAAACGTAAGTCTCTCAAAGAGAAAGACATGCCATGTAGAAAAACTCAAATATCACCAAGGCAGTTACACCAGAAGTTAAGATAAAGAATAGCCATTTTTAAAAATATTTTGAATCAAAGAATTTTCAATCTAGAATTTTCTACCTACTCAAACTACCAATGAAATGTGAAAGGAGCAAAAGAAACAATGTCAAACATGCAAAACTTATAAAATCTGTTTATCCCAACCTTGCCTTTGGAAAATATTAAAGAAAGTACTCAGCAAAATAGGAAAGCAAGCAAATACAAAATAGGGCACTTGATTTTGAGTGTAGGAGATCCTGCATCAGGTGTGGGGAGTCCTGATGATACAGAGAGATTCGTTGGCTGAGACGCAAACAGCAGACTATCGAGGACGGGACTGATGGCTGAAAGACTGCTCTTAGGGAAAGAGTAGGGTAGTGTATTTAGACCTCTTCATAGATCTGTCGGAGACGTGATGGAACATTAGCCGCAGATAAACAAAATTTTGTCAGGAGAGGACATTAACCTTACGACATAACTCTGTTCAGAAAAACAAAACAAAATACAACAAAAATGCAATCAAAATTTTCTGTCATTTTTATCATGTAAGTTTTGATGATTATTTCAGCAAAGAATTATGATATAGTTACTGGGAGTTATTAGAGAAAGAAATAAAATAAGAGGTTGAAGAAAGCTTAACTTTCCTGTATCATTAAAAAGAACCAAGAACTATTTTCTAGCAGAAAAATAATCATCATAAAATCTCAGCTTACTGTTTAGAAGTATGGAGTTAAACTCTAAAGAATTAGTCCAGATTCATTTGTGGTGCGGTCTTGAAGAAAATAAATCAGGACCGACAAAGGAACAGATAAATTTTAGGTCTGTATTTTTATTGAAATCACAGACATGCAAAGTTTATCAAATTATAAACTAATTAAAATAAAATACTTGCCTGAATATAAAATATCTCCTTTTATTAAGGAGATATGCCACAAATATATCATTTAAGTTCTGGCATATAGTGGAAAATAGAACTAAATATAGGTATTTTGAATGAAGCAAATTGAATGACAGTAAAGTCAATGTTTCAGTTATTAGCTTTATATGTATGTGTCATATTAGGCAAATCAATTTGCAATTCCATTAGATTCCTCATGACATTCAAGAAGAAACAGAATTCCCCATGCATTCCTCTGACACAGCATAATGAACAAGCATTGTGCATTAAAGGATAAACTTTATCACTGCTGATCCAAACTATGGGAATCATAAACATCAATATGATGGATTCACTCCTTTCTCAAAAAGACGTAACACAATGGTAGGATTAATTATATTATTTAAAATCAAATTTTAACATAATGGTTTTCTCAGCAAAGAAAACACAATAAAAATCAAAATGAATTAAAAGAAAAATTAAATTGAAAAAAAAAAGTCGGGTGGTATTTTCCAATGCTTTGCTTTTCTCTATAAATATTAACTTCCACTTTTGCCAATATAATCAATTATGGAGATAATTATATTCATCTATACAGATAATCTTTAAATTTACATATAAAAAGAATTAGTTTTCATTTTTCTTTTTACCGCCTGTTGGACCAGAAATACTTGTTCATGTTGTATAATTATTAACATAAACTGATGAGCACTAAAATTTTAAAACCAATTCTTTGTAAACATATCTGGGCCCTTGGTCAAGGATTATTAATTGATTTATGTATGCAGCAAACATTTATTAAGTATCTTCTATGTTTCAAGCATGGCCCTAGATACTGGGAGACATGCTTATTATGGATACCCATCTGTTAATGTCAAAAGCCCTTAAAAAAGTCCCTTAGTATGGCTGTTGGTCCTTGAATTTTGCTAGTTTTACAAAGTTTGGGTTAACGAGAATAGTAACTCAAGATTATACATGAGTATATCCAGTAGAATGGGTTTGCCTCTGTAGTGCCCTGATTGGCAAAAAAAACAACCAATGAGTGCATTCTCTGGGTCAAACTCAATGAAGAGCAATTTGTATTGCATTTAATATGAGCTATGACTTCTGAGATAGCTTTTATTATTCCCATTTTATAGGCATGGAAACTGTGGTTGCAGAGTTTAGGCCTCTTTGTAGGACTGGGGTTTAATAGTCCTATGACCTTTGTCCAAACTTGTTTCTCTTCCACTGATCCCTAAGGTCTCCTTTCAATTATCTTTCCTTGGGTATCTCTGCATGCTTTAAAAACTCACCATCAAAGCATTCACTGATTTTACAACAATTTCCATGTCTATTTGTCCCACTAATTCTCTGCACTTTCTTGAAGTCAGGAAATGTAAATATTCTGTTCACTCCTGTAATTCTTGTGCCTGGCAAAAATAGTGAATGAACAAAGAAATGTGCAGGTGGATTGAGATCTCTGCAACACCAAACTGATGCTTTAACTAGCAAACCCACATCTAATTTTAGCAATGATTAAAGATGGTGGACTGTTTGCTTAGAGAGGTGAATGTAAACATTAACATTTTTTCTGTGCAGATGATTCTAAAAATTATTATTGGATCTAAATCTCTCCAGTTTTGAACAAAGGTCAAGTTATAGTAGAAGAAAAAGGAAATGATTCTCCCTCTCTAATTTTTGGTTTTAACAGTTTAAGGAATGTTACTAATATGTCTTGGTAACAGTTTAGAAGAAACACAAAGCAGGTGATGTGGGTGATGGTGCACAAGATACACTGATGTGACACTGGGTCCATCCAGAAAGAATTCGTGGAGGGAGCTGTTTGGTCAGGATCACACAGCAAGTTGATTAAAAACATAAACAGCGAGTTGAAGCTCCCTGCAGGTCAGAAAGTTACATCACGGGAATGCACACGTGTGTGTTTGACATGTGATGCCCGCATCTCACTCTCACAGGTAAGAGAGATTCTTGCATATATGAGGGGTGGAGGCTTCTTCCTTCATAAGTGTGTTCAGGTTACCTACAGTAAAACAGGCGAATATCTAGGGGTATGTCCCAGTTGCTAAGTTGCTAAGGTGGAGTCCTTGCTCTTTGGATTCCTTACTCTATGCATTTCAGGTTTTGCCAGTTACTTAATTTTCTGCTCATACATCTGCATACCACCATATAGATTTTAAGCTATGCTCTCCATGCATCAGATAATATCTACCCACAGTTATTTACTGAAAAACGACAACTTAAACATCTGCTTACTTCCCTTCCTTTCTCCCTTCTTTCTCCCTTCCATTTTTCACCATTGTTTTCCTTTATTTTTTCTAATACAGAGGAACTTAATCATGTTGGAGAAGGTGACCTCTTTGATGTCTCCTCTTCTGTAAAATAAGGATAATTCCATCCAGTCTACTGAAGTGAAGGTTAAATAACTTAATGTGCACGCAAAAAAATCCTTCACTTATGGAATCTCACTTATCTTCCTCTTCAATTGATCAAATGTTGACTGAGTATTTATACACTCCAGGTACAGCACTAGGATCTGGTATTCAAAGACAAATACAAGTTATGACTTTTATTCCCAAGGAATAGCGAATCATTCAGGAACATACAATGTTTCTTGTTGAATTGCGTCTCTGTGTGTGTGTTCTTTTTCCTTTCTTTGGACTTGTCTGGAAAACAGTCATCATAATGTAGTTCTGATTGTAGAAAAGTAGGAGTGTCCAAAAGAGTCATGTATTTTTTAATACCAGTATGTTTCCTTAAAGAAATTTCCTTCTCCATGCAGAACAGCATGCATTTCCTTTCTCGGAATTGCAGGCATAACTCCTCTAATGTCCAGAGGTGTCCTCGTTCATGAGGACAGGGAGTGAGGAAGGGGAGGAAGCAAGACAGAGAGGCCCCATGGAACAGCCATGATGAAAGCTCTTCAATGACTGCCTGGTACTGTCAGAAGCCAAGACCAAGATTCAGCCAAGAAGAGCACTGTAAGCATACTGAGTTTGTATGTGTGTATAACAAACACACCTATTGATTCCAATGTGTGCCACAGCATGATAAAGAAAGGTTGAACTCTGTTAAACAGGAACCTAGAAATCAAAGACTAGACATGGATTCCTTAACTAAAATTGAAGCAGTTTTTGCATATATATATACAGCACGACAAGTCACTTTATCCCTTCAGGAACTCTTTCTCGCCCATCAGAGGAAAAACTGGGTTATCTTAGCCACTCAGTTGCAGTTGAAAATCTTAGGTCAGTATTTCTTAGCCAGGAGAGTGAAGCTAAACTAACTCAAGAGCCTAGAAGCCTGTGGCTTTATTCTCACACAGCAGGGTCATTAATACTATAGGTTTCAAGGTGAAACTGAGTTTGAATCCAGATTCTGTCAGTTATTAACTAACTGACTGTTGTAAGTCATTCAAAATCTGTCTGATTTTCTTCATCTTTAAAAAGGAAAATAACAAAAATGCTTAACTCACAGAATTGTTGTGAGGATAAATAAGTTGATTCATGTAGCATTGTTGGAAAAGTGCCTTGCACATAGGCCACATCCAATAATATGAGCTGTTACTATTACCAGCTCAATGGAAATAATACAAATTCACATTATTGCCATTAAGATCCGATAAAATGATGGATGTAAGATTTCTTTTTTAAAACCTACAGTAAGTACATGGCATTATCACTTCTCTTATTTTTATATATCCAAGTGATTACAGTATTTTAACAGCTATTGTTTTCATTACCACTAACTTGTATAAAATGAATAGGTTGGCCTACATCATTTCTAATTTCCATTTCTGTTTTGACATTCTTCATCCTCCAGTAGTCAAACAGTAGCTGAATCAGAGTACATTTTAAGCACACGCTGAGGTATGGTCTTGAGTTTCTATTTGAAATTACTGCCACGCCACTATTTGCGGGGAGAAACATGTAAAGGTTCAATTTGCTAGCACCATCAGAAAAGGTATCATTTGTTACACTGAGAAAATAAGCAAAATAATACGTCATTCATTTCACCAGTCAGCAATCTTTTATTTTAATTTGTTTAGTAAGCTTCTGTTTAAAAGTTTCTGTGTGTATCATATCTTGATCAGAGGTGTTGGAGAAAGAGAGAGAGCAGCACACTAACAGAATAAGGAGCTACTTTATCTCAATTACTATACAGGCAAAAAATATTTATAGTCTGTCTCAGTATTGTCTCCTGCCCTTTACATTTTCTTAGATCATTTTCCCCTCTTTGTAATGTTTTCCAGTATAAAATCTGTGAAGGTGTTAAGGAAGGAATATTTCTTCTTTTTACAGAGTTATGAGGGTAAAAAGATAGTACTATGGAAAAGTAATCATTTCAAATATTTACAACATACTAGTTGCATTTCAGTTCATTATGAAAGCATGAGAATATTAAACACTTCTATCTATCTATTTATTTCTCTATTAAAATTGTCCTTGGCAATGTGACATTGACCTGGATAAACATGTGTACATTAACAGAATAGATTCCAGATTAGACCCACACATATATTGTCAATTAATCCCGGTAAATCTTCAGAAAGAGAATAGTGTATTTAACTAATGGTAGAGAGTGACTCGATATCCAATTTGCAAAAGAGAGAATCTTTCCACCTTTCTCACACCATATGCAAAGATTAATCCAAAGCCATCTGTAGATAGAGATGTAGGAGTTAACCTACATGCCTTTCCTAAAAGAAAGAAATAAAGGAAACAGGGTAAAAATCATTGTAACCCTGGATTATGCAAAAATAAAAAGCATCAACCATAAAAGAACAACTTGATGGATTAGAGTTAACAAAAGCAAAGCCCTTGTGCGCTCCAAAAGAGATTTGTAAGAACATGAAAGATCAGCCAAGGTCTAGGGGCAGATATTTGTTAAACATATGCTCCAGATAGGAATTGCATTCAGAATATACAAAGATTTCTCAAAACTCAACAATAAGAAAACAAGCCAATAACATATATACATGACCTATAAGCACATGAAAAGACAGTCAGCATCATTCATCCTTAGCGACATGCAAATCAGATGAGTCACCACTCTGAAGAGATCATGTGTGGATTGCTCCTTTGCTCCTGAAAAAAATCATATTTGAATTTCTACATAGATGTTGTTTTTCTTAGATCTGGTTCATGAAAAGAAAATTGTTGTATTTGCCATTTTTTCAATTCATTCTATACTCGTTTATTCTAGTAAGTATGTTTTGATTCAGTTGTGTACAACTAGAAATCCTTAAATTGTACAGATTTGTTGTTGACTCATTTTGACTTCATAATATTTCATTCTATTATACTAAAATAGTATAGAGAAAATATCTTCTTGGCCATTCTTATAATAACTCCTGAATATATGCATGAGTCTTTCTTATGTATATACCTAGTAGGGAAACGACTCCACCATCGTGTATGTGAATTGGGTGGTCTACAAAATAATGTCTGCCATTTTTTTAAATAGATATAGCAATTGACAGTCTCACCAGCCGTTAATGAGATATTCTGTCACTCGAGAGTCTAACACTGGCGCTATCAGACTTCGTATGTTTGCCTTTGGAACAAATGTTAAATATTAGCACACCATGATATTGATTGAAAAAACTTTGGGAGTTATTAAAGTAGCTCTTCTTTTTTGTCAGATGAAGAGATCATCTATATTGAAGCCACACAAAAATTTATATAAATGAATTATTAAAAGAGTAACTGAGTTAAACAAGATAACTAGATTTGAGATCAATACACAGACATCGATTTCATATCCAGAAGAAACAAAACAAATAACTAGAAAATTGAATTTTGAGAAGTCATTTGCTACAGCTGATATGCATTGTAACTGGGAGCCCAACCCAGTGAGCCGGACTGCCCAACCCAGGTTGTGAGAACCTGTCTCTCAACCACAGTTGATGATCCTGTTGAAATGGCAGTGGCAAATGATGAAAACATGAAGGAATATTCAGAGAAACAAAACTTGAGGGAGTGGGCCATTCCAGGTTCTGACTGAGACAATAAACAAGTACCAGAGACCCACCTTAACACAAAGGAGACAGGGAGTTTAGCGGGGAGTGGGATGGAAGAGTCGACATTTGGCAAACGAAAAACAAAACAACAAAAAACAGTGGTCAAAACATTGATCAAGTATGTTAAATAGTAATAGACTTTACTGCACAGTAAAACTAAAATAATAGACAACATTCTCAGGGAAGAGGAGGGGGAGATTGGAGTAAAGCACTCTGAAATCCTTGTAAGAGTAGATGAAGAGCAGAGCTTCTTTTAAGGAGATAGAGTAGACACAGAGAGATATATGTCATGTATAAGTGTGTGGTACGTGTATGTGTGTAAACACATGTATATGTACATTTATGGATTAGGAAAGCTAAAACTTAAATAATAGTTCTCTCTATATGTATACATATAAACACACACGCAGACCAAATTACACATAAGCTACCAAATCAGAAAAGTGGGCAAAAAGAGAAATAATTCAAATGAAGACAAGAAATGCTGAGACTAACTTAGACATATCATGGTATTTCTGTGGCCTCTGATTCTGTCAGACACTCCTGTATGTGTCCCTCAGACACTGTCTCTGCAGATGGACTCACTCAAGCCCCACCCAGTCCTGGTGTCCCAGGCAATAAGCTGTGGCTGGAATGACTGGCTCCTGTCACCATTGCCACAAGACAGACATGAGACCTGGCTTTTCCAGCAGCTGCCAAAAAAGTAGGTGAAAAGGGATCAGCCTCCTTTTGTGTGAACACTGACCAGTGGGGAAGAGGGACAAGAGGAGGTTGCAGATAAATTCTACTCTGAGTTCCTTTCCCCAAAATAGCTTGTATAGAGACATTGTGTGAGGGTCGCACCTGCTAAACTACTGGCTGTCTCTGAGAGTCCCCTCACGGTGGTGAGGGATCAGAGAGGGAAAGTACCTTCTCCTGTGGCTCTTTCCGCCACTCTCACCTCCCTGGGCTTATAACTTCCCAGTAAAACATTGATCCTTATTCTTTGCCTCAAACTCAGTTTTCTAGAGGAGCTGAACTATAGTAAATAGAAAATTCAACATAACATAGTTTAAGCATGCCCCACTACAGAAATAATCATAATAAACATATAAAGAGAGAGACTCGAGGAAAAATGTTTAAGCTTCCAGTTATATGACATTATTTTGTTTTTAAATTTTATTGAAAAACATTACATCATACCATTATATACATTCAAGGTGTAAATCATCGTAAATCAACAGCTATATAATAATGCATCAAGTTTACCACCAACAGTCCCATTCTATCCTTCCCCATAGGATTAGCCCATTTTACTTGATTCCTCCTGCCCCTTCCCTTCTGGTAACTGCTAACTTGGGTCCACAGATTACAAATCTATTTTTCGTTTGCTTTGGTTCATTTGTTCATTTGATTTCTCTATAGACCACATGAGGGAAATTATACAATGTTTGTCTTTCTCCTCACTAAGCATCATCTTAAATTTTTATTTATTTATTTACTTTTCCTTTCCCCCTGCCCTACCCAGCGGCTTGTACCTGGATCCTTGGGCTTTACATGGACTTAACCTTATTTGCTGAGCCACAGGGACACACCAGACTAAGCATAGTTTTACCTAAAATACAATAACATGAAAAATTTGGAAGAGCTAGAAATAAATATATCATATAAATGAAAACCACTGTAAATCTACTAGAGTCAAATTCATATTAGCTAAATTCAATTTAAGGCAAAATTTGTTATTAGAATTAAAATCAGTCATTGTAAAATGACCAGGAATTCACCAGAAAGATGAAATAATCCTGAAATTGTTCTTCTTGAAAAACATATCCTAAAGTTATTCATAACAGGTTGTTGAATGGGACTTTTAATGATGATCTGGAGTAATCACTCAGGTCCCAAACTGTTCACTAAAAGTCATTAGGAGTGTATATTCTAAATGAAGCTAAAACAACTAGTGGAATACACACTATGTTAGCCTTACAAAGACAATTAGCATGCTCTACCTCCAGAATTTTAAGTTAACAAAGGGAATAGACAACCATCCCAGTTGCCAATTATTAGTCTTAGGCAGGTGCTACATTCTGTTAGGGTTTCTCTCCTTTCTTTGAGAATAAGAAAATGGTGCTCTCCCTAAGCTAAGAAAGAGATAGTGGTCCAAATACTCAGAGATACTGAGTCCTTAGACAAAAAATAATCCAGAAACCTCTTCCTACAAGCACAATGTTGTGGAATGGATTTGCTGAAGCTCTGCTCCACTTCTGCTTTAGCAGTAAGAAAAGAGGAACGAGAGAGTAGTGGGTGGTGAGATATCCTGCACTGTTTCATTAGCTAGTGAGAATGTATTCATGTCCCATCCATCATTCAAGTGATAGCTCTTCAAGCCCAACCTCCCTTGACAGTACATGGGTTCCCCACTGGGAGAGAGTATTCTGGTACCTTTAGACTGTGTGATATGACTAAGGTATAAGAGGAGGTGTATTAGAAATAGTTCGATCAAAGAACTCATGCATGACTCCATTAAAGAACAGATTTGCATACTTGTCCTAGGAAGACATTGATGTGTATCCTGTATTAAAGAAGCAGCAATACCCAGAAAAATCCTGACATTTTACAACTGATTGACTAGGTTACATTTCCTCCTTTTTCCTAAACCCTTTGTTCTTGCGTAATTCCTAAGAAGCTAAATTTAGTAAGATGGAAAAAAGAAGGAAAAAGGAAACAACTCCCTTTCCTCACTCCAGGTCCTTTCACCACTTACCGAGCCTGCACTGAGGAAATGCAGAAAAGGAGCATAATTTTAGAGATGAGATGGAGCATTTTAGTTTCTATGGGCTGGACATTAAGTAATGAGATGATAGAATCAAGAACATTTTTTAAGAGGTGAGCGATATACCAACACAGATCTGTGTTGTAAGGAGTTTAAACAATACTACACTGGTTCCATGCACTCATATACAGTTGAAAGGGTTAAAAGGAGTATGGTCACAATTCCTCCAAATAATGAGCAATTATGGTGGAACGCTTTCAGAAATTGATAGGAAACTTTGGAAATGGAAGGGATTTTCTGACTCTGGCTTCCTGAAAAGGTCAGTGCATCCTTGCCATGAAACTGGACAAAATATTAAAAAACATGACTTCAGAGCTCTGAAATTGACCATAGGCACCAAACAAATCAAAAAGTGTGTATTTCCTGTTGAAAATATGTTAAGTCTTTGAGTAGCCGTCACCTTGTTTGTGACTTCCTTACCGGGGGTCTCTTTCATCTTAGCCTAGCTCCCTGAGGAAGCCAGAGATAATGACATTGAGTCGGCCATGAAGTTCTGATGCCAGAAGAGGCAAACAGGACATAGGATAGGGTGTGAAAACCCATAGATTTGTCAGTCAAAAGTGATACAATCAGTAGGAAATGAATAAGAAAGACCTGTACAAATTTGGTAACTTATGGTCACAATTCCATTTGGGGGAAAAATGACAGAAAGTTAAAAGATGTACAAAGAGACACGGGAAAGGAAAGAGCTATAGAAAGACGAATCTGTCCACAAAGCCCTGTCTTACATGGAAGCATTATTCAAGTACCCAGAAAGTCTAGGAGAGGCCAATGGAAAGATGCCTGAGGAATTTGAGAAGTTACTTAGCCTTGAATATGCACTGCAACACACAAGAGATGTCAGTGGAAGATGGAAGTCCTGGGGCCCCAAAATATTTTAGTACAAACTCTGTCCAAATCACTGACTGATCAAAAAGACAGTGCAGATCCCTAGGAAGCTAAGATGAAAAATGATTTTTAAAACCTGAGCAGATACTTCAGCTGCTAGACTTGATGGGGGTTATAGTCTGTGCAGTTAAAGTCTAGACAAATTACTAAGAGCACACAAAATAAAACAAAGCAAGGAAACATCTCAGAAAAATTAATCATAACCAAGAGTTACCATGATATATCACATAGAAGATCCAGTTTTTAACTACAAAAGAGAGAGTACAAGAATCAGAAAATCTGTGCACTCTCTGGAAAAACAGCAGTAAATAGAAACTGAGCAGGGACAAATGTATCTATCAGATAACAATAACCTCAAAGAAGGCACTTTAAGCATGTTGAAAGAATTAAAGAAAATTATGTTGCTAAAGAAAATTTAATGACAATGGCTGCACAGGTAAGGAATCTCAGTAGAAAACTGGAAATTTGGAGAGTAAAGAAGAATACAATTAAAATATTTAAATGAGCTTAACAGCAGAATTGTGATGGCAGCAAAAGAATCTATGAATTCAAAGATAGATGAGAATTGTTCTTTTTAAAGATTTAAGAAACTGAAAAGAGCCTCAAAGAAATTCAGCATAACATGAAGAGGGGATAGAGCTACTTTTCAATGAATCTTTTCAACGTATTTAAAAAAACTGAGTAATATAATGAGTTCCAAAAACACAGAGAGAGAAAAGGGGGCAGAATTTCTCTGAACAAAGAATTGTCAAAAACCCCAGTCATTAATCAACTCGTCCAAGAAGTTTAATGAACTCCTGGGCATAGAAGATAGAGATCTGCATCTAGGCGCACTATAACTAAAATGATAAAAGACACATAGGAAGACAAGATTTTGAACGTGGTAAGATGTTATATGAAGTGAGAAGTTCCCTCATAAATTAAAGCATAATAAAGACACTTCCAGACAAAAAAGCAAATGTGTAGCTTGTAGACAAGAAATACTGAAGTGAGTCCTTCATGGTGAGAGAAAATGGCACAACCCATTAACTAATGAAGACCACTAGACATGGTGAGCATGTGGAACGTTATAAACACTATACACACTCTCTTCCTCAATTTGTAAAAAATAGAGTTGTTTAGAACAATCACTGTACAACTGAATTTTAATTGTTGGTCTTATATGATAAACAGATGTCTTAACATGAAATTAATGGCACAATGGAGAGGTAGAGAATAGAGCTGCTTTGTAAGAAAGTGGTAAATAGAAACTGACTGGGGACAAATGCATTTAACTGATAAATACCTCAAAAGAGACATTGACTGCCCACATCCATGGATTTGAATTTTTCCCTTTGTGATGTTTCTCTGGATATTGAACACATCTCTTACTGATAGCATATGTCACAGATAATTTGTATATATATTTTAAAGCTCTGTGTATCTCACTAAACTATGTAACTCCTCAAGTAAAGATCAAGGACTCTTGTCTTTAAACCACCAGCACTTATCAAAGCACTAAATGAATGTTTCATTGGAAATCAACAATGATCTATTCATTCTGTCTATTAAAAAATTTGACTAGCAGAGTATTTTAGAAAATGCACTGTGAAAGAAAAACTCAAATTCAGTGACTGGTCTAGACTTTTCTTCAAAGTATAGGTGGTCTTGAAAAATGAGTCAATCTGGTTGCAAGGAAAACAAGGATTTTGTCCTGAGATATAGAAAGTTCATGGCTTAGATTTATATTGCACTATTGTAAGAACATTTAAAATTTCTTGAGGAGGGAAAGAGGGTCCAATGGAGACTATGCAAAAGGGTTTGTCACCATCGTACACCCCCACGGGACACTTTCAACCTGCCACTGGTAAACAAGATGGCAACAAATGGAAGTTTGGAGCTAAAGAGAAGGCTTGATAGTTTGAAGTTCTACTTCTGTCTCCAGTGAGTT
Organism: Solenodon paradoxus; assembly: GCA_004363575.1. Classification (NCBI taxonomy): domain Eukaryota; kingdom Metazoa; phylum Chordata; class Mammalia; order Eulipotyphla; family Solenodontidae; genus Solenodon; species Solenodon paradoxus. The sequence goes on along the minus strand of RJWH01000787.1, from coordinate 9,911 downwards.
GAATCACAATTCGATTTGGAATAGAAAAAAGACACACCCCTTACTGTGTACTTATGATGACATATGGCTGGATTATTAATAACAATGTATCTGACCCTCCTGTCAGCCTGGCCTTGCTTGAATAGTTGCCTGTCCAGTGGAGGAAGATGTTATTATTTTCTTAAACATCACTGCAAGCCAACTGATTATCTCCCAGCTTCTAAGCTACAGCTTAGCTTGGAATGGAAGTGGGGACATAGGCAAAGGACAAAGCTACCTTTCAGCTATTATAGCAAGAGTCATAATTGCCAGCTACCATTCATCCAGAAGACAGCTTATATTTTTATATTGCAAAAATGAAAAAGCTCTGCATTTTTTCATTTAAACATTCCTTCTTTCTCTTTCTATCGCCCTTTCTTACTTTTTGTTTTTTATTTTCTTATTTTTGCAATTTCAAGAACACTGCCATAGATGCACTTAAATAAATTAATCTATGTACCTATCTCAAGAGATGCAAAGATAGATAAGTGCACATTCTGCTTTTAATACAGTAAGAATTGGGGATGTCAGAACCCTGTACATGCTTCAGGAAAATAGATTTAGATACAAGACAGATAAAAAGATGGATGATAGATGCATGTATAAATACATACATACATATTTTTCTTAAAGAATACAAGACAGATAAAAAGATGGATGATAGATGCATGTATAAATACATACATACATATTTTTTCTTAAAGAATAAAGGTGCTAAAACTATTGAGAGGATACATATTAAGATGCACCTGATTCTTCCAGAAAGGAAGCACTCTTTCAAAAAGGAAGTTGATATTTGAATTTAGCACTAAGTGAGAGTCGGGTGTAGGCTTGGACTCTGGTAGAGTAATTTAGTAGAGGGAGATGCACATATAAAGCTAAGATAAGTTGGGTAATTAGCATTCGTTCTGTAGACTTAGAGACTGAAGTATGCAGTGAGCAGTGATAAAACATAAGATTAGAAAGATATTCAGATCTCTGATCAAGGTCAACCTTGTATTTCATTATTACAAGGATTGCTGTGGAGACCTCTGAAGACTGTAAGCAGAAGGGAAGCTTGGTTAAATTTGACTTTTAGAAGATTTCTCTGTCTCTCCAAATCAACATGCACTACTAGCAAACTCTCCTATCATGTCCAGCGAGTAAGGATCCCCATTTCTATAAAAGTAATAATCTATACTCTCCAACACATCAGAGAATCTTGCCCAGTCTCCTGTTCCCCTTACTTCCATCCCAAGTCTGTTTGTCCTGTCCTGCAGTAGTAGATTTCTGATTGTCTAACAGGTTGACTCTCATTTGTCCGTCCTTTAAGGTTAATGCTGTTAACAGAATGACTAGTACGCATTTGATTTAGGAATTCAGTACTGTATCAGCTCTCCCTCATTGCATGATCTGTAACTTGTGGTCCTGCCCCACCTCACCTCACCTCACCTCAGCACCTGGTTTGCAGGGCAATAAACTTGCTCAAGGGTTACAAATAGGTATCAGCAGTGTGATGGACTCAAGCAGGATGACTGAAGACAAGCAGAATAGCTTCCAAAGTTGAGGATCTAAATTAAACCATGATCTCTCTTTCATAGAAAAACATCCAAAATCAATGCTATTGCCATCCTTTCCATTTCACAGATGAGGAAACTGAGGCTCAGGTAGGTTCAAAAATTGTTCCAAATTTACACAGTAAGTAAATGTATGCTGGGCTTTGAACAGTGGCTTATTTAGTCAGGGATTCTTACTATAATATTGCTTTTAGACATTTGAGCAAATTTCCAGGAAGAAAGCATATTTTGACAGAGATATTGGAGTGGGAATGAAGAGAAAGGGCTTTGCCTGGGAAATCTTTTTTTGCAGAGTTAGCACCCCACCTCCTGATGGTGGGACCATGTCAGGGAATGATCACAGAGATGTCCCTGAATCCTAGTAGGGTCATAAATACAGCAGGTGGGGCAAGTTGAGCTACAATTAAAAGACCAGCTGAATGAAAGCTTCCAGTGGGGCAGGAAGCATATTCTGGATGTTTCTAAACTGCCAGCCCTCACTACAGCACTACCCACTTCTCCCAACAATCAGAAGGATCTTTGCAATGACCATGCCACAACTGTACTTAGAGTTTCAGTGTTGTCCCCAAGGTCTTCAAGACCTACTGCAAACTTCTCAGTATGGCCCAGACTCGGTTTTACAAATTTTAATTTGCATACACATGACTTGCAAATTTGCCACCATGCAGATTCTGATTGATATCTAAAGTAGGATCTGAAATTCTGTGTTTTCAGTTATCATGAGGGTTGTCATGCTTCTGATTCACAGATGAACCACAATTGACTATCAAGGATCAAATGAGTTTCAAGACTTAATTCCTGCTCTGGAGTTCTGTCTATGTACACCATGTCTTATACTCTTTGTTGAACTTCTCTCAGTCTCATGGATGCTCCAAGGTTTTTCCTGACTTCTTGCCTCTGCTTCCCATGCATGTCAGGTCCCTTTACCTGGGACTTTATTCATCTAGCTAACTGCTCACATCTTCAGATCTAACTTAGACACTATTTCTTCCAGGTTGTCTTCTCTATTTCTCTAAGATTGAAGTGATCCCTATTATTTTGCTCTAAAGACCCTTGAATTAACTATACCACTAAATCCACTTACTTAAAATTGCATATATTTATATATCTCTATGCCTATGTATGTATACACATGCAAACATACATATATACAGACACATACATACATACACATTCTCTGTGATACCTATCATATGTCATCACCATGCTATTTTTCTCTCACCTTCAATGCCTAAAAGAAAAAACAGATCCATGGACAGTACTCTATAAATACATATTGAATGAATGAAATGAAAGATGAATGTTTCCTTGTAAGTGATTTGATTGTCATCGGAGGGACTATTTATGGACAGGTAAAACCCACATTATATATAGATCACCACTCAAGAACTAGGATGAAATGAGACTCTTACCATTTCACAGGATTAGAGCCCTAAATTAAAACAGTTAATTTATATTTAAAACAGTTAATTTAGGGCTCTAATCCTGTGAAATGGTAAGAGTTGCTATAAGTAATTGGGAGGAGCAGTTGAATGGGAAGCCCAGTCCTTATCCCAGGGTGACATGGAATGTAGGAAAAATTTGGAGAGAGGCATGACTTGGAGATTACTGTGGTGCAAAATCTTAATGGATAATTGAGATGGCCTCTCGTCTGGAGAATAACATCATAATAATTTCTCCAGTTCAGGAAACCGAGAGGATTGGGTCCCATCTTTACTGTATTGGTACTAGCTATTGCAGGGTCTCATATTTATGGGAGAGGTCTTCAGAGGAGTTCTTAAAGAGGATTTTTACAAGCTCATGCAGAGGTACAAGAGTTAGGCAGAAGGAAGAACTAAGGTTAAAGGAAATCTCTTTATTACTTAATCTCCAAATTATTTGGAGGAATTTCCTAACTAATGAAATTTCTAATGAAAATTCTCCAGACAAGAATGGAATTTATAGTGAGAAAAGCTACCTGCCTAATAATATAAGTAAATTCTGTTCTGGGGGGGATTTTATATGAGAGAATTCAACCTTCAGAATTTAAATGAAACAAAGTAACAGAAAGATAGGGAAGGTTTAAACCACAGGGGAAATAACTCAATAAATATTTCTTGACTTAAATATAATTGACAACTCCTAAAAAATAATGTATCCCCTTTATTTCTATGCTGAATACTCATTTAAATGGAAGAAAATCCTGGCATTCTTCTCTCAGGAAAATAAAATAGCTACTCTGCTCTATTCAAAATAAAGTAATTTTAATATTTGTCGGATCTATTAACTTTTATAATGATCATTCCATTTTGATTCTTAAAACAAATCTGAATTGATTTGGCATAGGTCCAGCTTTGAGCTTTAATGGGTTTGTTTTTTTTCCCCAAAATCACATGACTGATTAAAAACATAAATTTGATTGTAACACAAGAATCTTAGGACCAAGAACAGAATTGTGTCTATTGTATTGTGTCATGCCTCATTTCTTTTATCTAGCAACAGTTTATAGCTAGACTGGTTTTTCAATGCACTGGACTTCAAGTTGCGGCCTGTGCTGACACATGCTCTAGGAGACGGCTGCGTGGGATTCCCTGTGTCATCTCCTCAAGATACAGATAAAGATACTATCCTTTACCTTTTTTTACTGCACATTCTGTCATGACTGAGCCAGCTACCCTTTTCTGAGCATTTTGCCAGTTTTAGCCATAAGGATTTATCAGAATTATTTTCTGGTACTGCTGCTAGACATCTCAAAGCTTCGCTCATGTCTCTCCTCCACTCTTGCAGTAACAAATATCAGGCATTTATGGAGACCAAAGTTCCTTCCTACTTTATGACATATCTGCATTCCTTTCACTCTTCTTTCTTGCTATGTTTAATCTCACCTCCTCTCATTTTCTGGTATTTTATACCATCTTACAATCTACTCTAATTTTTTTCATAACAAGGCAAGTGATAAATAAATGCATATTTATAGACATTTATTACAGACTCCAAAATGTTCATCAAGTACTTTATTATCAAATGAATGCATTGCTTTTGTTTATTCTATAATGTATTTTACCTAAAAAGAAATGTATCTCTGGGGTCGGGGAATCCTGTTTGATAAAACTCAGTTGTCTATTTTACGTGTGCACAAAGCATATCAAATATTTCTAAATCTTACTGCTGCATGGACACTTTTTTTAGTACATTAACTTTTTTAAAGTTTCTGGATAATTACACATACAGATGTATTATTACTACTCCAGAAGCAGCTCTTGGGCTTCCAGTTTTGGAAAATATTAAGCTCTTCATATTGATCAAATATCTATTATTCATTCTTCAGCACTGAGTGGCAATGTGCTCATTAACTAAATGAGCGCCTATGTATTCCAGTTGCTAGAATTAAGACGGTGTCAGTTTAATGGTGACTGACAAAGATGTGCTTGTCCTTGGCATGATTTAACCTGGCTCACATCCCTTGTCTGTTACATGGAATCCTGCTGTCCATTGGAATGTCATACCTGATGTTTTAGGAATTTCATTGAAACTGTCTTATATTCTATAACTTTGCTTTCACTGGATTCAGTTTGCATTCATTAGTTCAGTTTGTTTATTCATGAATTCAACAAGCTTTTATTGTGCATGATGGGCAAAATATGATGTGATAATTTTTTTAGTTCAGCAAAGTTATAGGATGACACTCAATAATGGTTAACTCAAAGAAAGTTCTGAGTAAAATATTGTAGGAGAAATTATTAATTCCAAGTCACATCATTGAGGAAAAATTCCTGGAAGAGGTAGTATTTATGGTGAATTCTGAAACTTCAATAGCTTAAAAAGAAGGGAGAGTGAGGGAACATCATGATTAAAGATGGGGATAGGAGCTGTATTTTGGAAAAGCAAAGGAGATGACTGCTATTGGTATAACTGCACTACAATTACTGCTACTATTACTACTATTCTTCCTATAAATGCCACACTATGACAATTTGATTACAACGATGATTGCTATTACTGATACCATGTTTACAACTAGATGTCATTGAGAGTCAAGAGACTGTCTTCTTTACAATGTTATGATATGTATGGGACTTTCTACAACTAAAATAAGTATATTTTTTCAAAACCTCAGCACCTGTCCAACTCTGCTTATACAGAGAGCCCTTCACACTTGTGAGTATCACATGAATCTGTCTGAAACTTCAGCTCACATGGAATTATTTTTCTAGCCAGGTGTTCGTTTATTAATCTTAATCTTAATTTTCAACTCAATTAATTTCCACCAAAATTAAGATACTGTTAAGTGTTGACATCAGTGAATAAACCTTCTAGGATAAAAACGAACAAGCAAAACCAAATCGTGTACATTTTCCTGTCACCTCTACATGGTCAAGATAAATTGTGATTCCGAGTAAAGGAATCAATAAACACCATTCAGTCCTCACTGGCCTTCTTTGTCCTCTTCTTATGAAAAGCACAGTTCTTTTCAATAATAATTTAGACTGATAAGAACTTAACTCTCAGTTCTAGAGGTAGGCAATAGAGTCCAGTATTCTAAATAAAATTCACCAATGGAAAGAGGAGGAGGAGGAGGAGAGTTCGGTGAACTCATTATCATTCTGGGTTTAGAATGTTGAGGCCTCTGTGGGAGCCAGGTCTTCTCCAGCCTTTCCCCATCCTCTTTCCCCAGCTACGAGGAGTAGGTGGACGAGTGCCATGCAAGAAAGTCATAGTGCCTTGACGATATAAGACTGGTGATATTATTTCTCAAAATGGTCTCACCTCCATGCAGCAAGCAAAGTAAGTCAAATGTGTAGATTTGTTTACTGGAATCTGTTCCCTTTGGAGGAAAGTGGTAGGCAGAGTAAACCAAGGTGAAACATTTCAAAGAACATCATGTTTTCTTTGCTTCCCCTTTCCTCATCATTGGAGAGAGTAAAACAAGCCTAAGAGAAAGGAGTAAGGAAAACTACCTGATTCTTTTCTCTGATCTGAATAAATGAAGCCCTCATGGGATTTAATAACATTTTTTTTTAACAAAAGCCTTACAAGCATAATAGATTTTTGTCTAGTCTTAATTTTAGGATGCATGTCTTCCTCAAGAACCTGATGGAAGGACAGGATGTGAGGCTTTTCAAGATCAATCTTTCTGGCCAAATTCCAATTCATTCTCAATTTTAGTTTTCAGAAGTAACTCAGACCACTGTAGACACCTTGGATGTAATATGAGGCAGAGAAACTACAGGGCCTTGACAGTCATAGGCCCTCCCTGAAGAGCAAGAGAGTGGCTCATGATTAGATAAAAAGCAGAATAAGCTGATTCAGAAAAAGCTGAATAATGATGACCAATTCATCAAGCACACACAGTCATTATACAACTCTATCAACAGTCAAATTATTTTAATTAGGTAAGAAAATTCTGTTCACATCATCAAAATGGACATAGAAAATGGCAAAGTTGGTGAGTCAGCTCATCAGATGGGTGTCCAGCCTCTAGAGTCCTCTTGCAACTTCTCAGCAGTACCTCTGTAAACTTTCATTAGTAGTCAATTGCTTAGCAGTTAAGCAAGAACACTGATGACTAACACATCTGAGTAGCTCAGTGACAAGCCTGGGTGCTGACAAGGTGGAGTTAATAGCTCCTGGACAGTTCTGACTGAAAGGTTAATGCATTCAGATTCCAACTTTGGAGTTATAGACATATAACCAGAATTTTCTCATTTTTAAAATATGGCACATCAACAAAATGCAAGGAAAATTCTGGAAGATTCACTTGAGCTAAAATAACACCCCCAAAATCATAAAGCATAGAAGCACTATGAAGAAGAGACTTCTAGAAATGTGAATTTTGGAGAAGACACACCTAGTTGCAAATACCAAGTCTCTAACACACTTACTGTGGGGACTTCCTCATGTCAGCTAACCTCTAAGAGTGGATTCCATCATCTTTAAAGATGGTTATATAATCATTGTCTTGTATGGTTGATTGCAAATGTGACTGAAGCTTCCAATCCTCCCTGGAGTAAAGCTTTTTTTTTTGCAATGTGACTTTGCAGCACCTCCTGCTAGAATGTGGAGTCCATCTCTATGCCCTTACATCCAGGGCGACTTTAGCTAATAGAATGTAGGGAAAGATACTTTGTGGCACTTCTGCATCTAAACCTCAAGAGGATCTTCATGCTTCTGCTTCCCCTCTTAGAACCCTGATGCCACATCAGGGAACTAACTGGGTTAGGTTACCCTGCTGGATGATGAGAGACATGTGTCCTTGTGCCTCTGATGCCAGCAGCTGGCAGCCACCTCTCTAGAAGATATATAAGTGAGGCCATATAGTTTGTTATCTATTCCTGCAAACAAACACCCTAAAATTCTTGATATTTGAAAATCGATTATCCATATGTCTGTGTGTTGATTGGGTCCATCTAGTCTCTTCTATTCCACTGATGTTGATGGGGACTTCAGTCAATTGAGAATTTTGCTGGACTTGAATCTCACTCATGTGTCTGAGTGTCAGCTGACTTATAGGGAAGACTGAAATGTTGAGACTGTTGGACTCCCTCCTTTCTCTTCTCTCCCCTTCTCTTTCCTCCTTTTACTGGCTCACTCTTCTTCAAACAGCCAAACTCAAAGGCCCTTTCGGTAGTTATTAGACACCCTGTATACATGCATCATTTCCAGTGATTAAAAGCTATGTTTCCAGTAAATACTGGATAATCGCGTGAACATATACTTAACACAAAAGACTGCATGTGCCTAAGAGAAGCTCAATGAATTTGTTTAGTAAAATACCGGCAGTCAGACTCAACAATCTTCAAGATCACTTCTGGCACTGAATGTCTAACAATGATAATCTTTGTGCTCAGAAACGCTTCTGGTTTCTAAAACACAGCATTATTGGTCTACTTTCTTGTGGGCTGTGGTCTCACGCACTGTGGGAACTTAGCAGCATCCCTCTCACTGCCAGTAGATGCAAACAGCAGCTGCTCCAACTTGTGGCAACTGAAGTGCCCCAAACGTCAGCAGATGCTCGTGTTTCTTAACGTGAAGAACACTGATGAGCTACAATCTAATTTTGCCGAAAGCACCAACTTTGGTGATTGAGCTAAGTCACTTTTGTTTTGTACAAGAGGTGTTTGCTGCAAAGTTTTCATACAAATTTAGTAAATATGTGGATTTGGAGGGGACACCTAGGCTGCACTTACATGCTAGGAACCTTAACACGCAATACAGAAGAAATATTTAGAAAATAAGAAAAGATGCTATAAGATGTAAGTTACTTAGAAGATATTTATGAACAATTTAAATTAACAATTTAAAACAGAGTCACATTTTGTGCTCATTAGATCCATCATTATATTTTGCATATAGTAGCTATGACAAATATTTAATGCTTTGAGTAGAAATGTTGTTTCATGATGTACTAGGATTTCATAGGTATGGTAATAAATTAGTGACATGTCAGTAATAACAGAAATAGTGAAACCGAGTATTAATAAAGAAATATTCATTAAAAAAAACCACAGAATTCACTTATCTGAGACAGGCTTGAATCTTATTATGTCTCTCTGTGGCCTTAACAGGTAAATTTCTCCGTGAGTCTCGGTTTTATCATGTGAAGGTGGAAATTATAGTTTCTATAACTGGGTTACTGAAATCACATATATTGGTTAAAATATCATAGTATAGGTAAGACAAGGTATAAATAAGAATGACCTTTACGATAAACATATATTCCTATTCAAATTATTATTTTAAAAACAAACTGAAAATTCATTATCTCCTAAATATTCAAAGTGTGCTTGAAAATTAGAACTCACTCAAGAACTCCACCCCAGGAAGCTTGTTTATGAAAGCTCTTGGCCTCAGATAATCCATTAGAACCTGGTCAACATTTGTAGCTGGGAATCAGGCACATCTGTCAAGGGAAAGGGAGGGCAATGACAAGCTTTCAAGGAAGGTTGGTCAAAGATTAATGATTCTTGGCAGAGTTTGCAAAGCAGTCTCCGCAACAAGTACCCTGCGCTAGGACACGGTCTGCCAGAGGAGATGGGATTTGCTTTTAGAGATTGATTGAATCACCTTCTTAACCTCCGTTGTACAGAATGAATGAGTTTTTCCTACCTTTTCATCAAAACCAACTTTACTGTCCGCCTGTGGGTGAACAGTCCTGGTGAGAAACCTGATAACCTTCCGAAAAATGAATAGCAAAAAGTCCCTTGAGGATAGAGGAAGCTGGAATCTGAAGTTTTCCCTAATAACTTTTGGCTCTACAGAATTACTAACTACTGGATTTGTGGAGAAAGAGTAGTGAGTCCTGGATGAATTTCCTCCAGGTCTCAGAAGAGGGTCGATTTCTATCGAGGAGGAACATAG
>RJWH01000786.1:566796-577191 GCA_004363575.1 Solenodon paradoxus | reverse complement strand
TGTTTTACTTGTTAGTTTAGTACAGAGTGCTAATTTCAAAGCTCTTCATATCTGGCGGGAAACTGGAACACCTACATAAAATTCTGTTTTGAACTTATTTTTCACTTGGTGTTCAGCCTTTTTTTCCATCTTATTATCTTCATAATTTTGTATTGGCTGTATGTATTTTAAAGTTAATATATAATATTAACAAATTTCCTCTAATTGAAACAGTTTGTTAATCATTGGAGGAGCAATTTGTTCTTGTTATTTTTTCTCAATTTTATTCCCAGCCCTAGATTTTGAACCCACGTTTTATAAAGTCTGCACCTGAGTCCCCTGAACCACCAGGGTGTGCCCAGGAGGAAAAGATTTTTATAGCAATCCTTGCATCTTTGCTCTTTTTAATTCTCAGACATTTATAAAAAGAGAAAATACTAAATCTAATGTGTTGAGTACTAATAGATATTTGCTTTTTGATAAAATGGACTTTATTTTGAAAGTCATTTCAAGCCAGGTGTGGTCACTAATTTAGATAATATTTGGTTTAAAATAAGCTTTTGATGACAAAATATTAGACTTTTAAAAATATCACTTGTAATCTTAATTTGAAGGTAGTTTCAAGAGAAGAGTTCCCCAAGTGCTTTCTTTATTAGAATATATGTTCCTTAAGAATTAAAATCATGACTTACTCATTGTGAATCATCAGAACCCTTTTTAAATCTTTTTTTTCTTCAATTCAGTGAAGGCAAAATTATCTGAGTGGGTTTTATACTGTGATCTAAAATGTGAAAAAATTAAGATAACAGTTTGAAGAATTAGAAACTTTTGTTCAGCTTATTTGTTCAGTCATCAGAGTTGACTGTGTTTAAGGTCCAGTTTTTGTTCTAACTTCAATCAAAAACTTCACTTTCTATATTGTAATGATTTGGTTGATTTTTTTTCTGGAGACTTCTCTAGTGATTTTTAGGCATTAAAAATACTGCAGCAGGAACTGTTGACCAGAGTGTTATAATGGGAATTCAGAAATCTTATCACTGAAGAATTGAGAATTATACTTTGTTTTGAAAAGAAAATGAATGGTACTGGAGGAGTAAGATTATGGTTAATGAGTGACATGCTGGCTGTGAATCCACCCCTTCTTACTCAGGCACTTTATCACTTTTTATTATAATTAACTATTCTTTTATTACAATTACTTAGGAGTAAAAAATGTTTCTTCTCTTTGATTACTTTGACCCTGTTCTAGTAGCAACTCGTATTTTTTCCAATACTAAATTTAATCTTTGCGAGCAGCAAAGATTATTATTTTATTTAGTTGTTCATCTTTGTTGTTTCCCCAGGCTCCAGGTCTCAAACCATGGTCCTTGAGATGTATGTGGACTGTATCTGGTGACCTTATCCGCTAGGTCACCAGGACGTGCCAGTGTTCATTTCTTGAAAATATATTTTCCATATATGCTGTGGCACAGTTGTCAAAGTCAGTGTCGTTGATAAAACACATTTACCTGATCTGTTCACTTCATTCATATTTTATTTATAATGTCCTAATAGTATTCTTTACAATGAAGGAAAACCCCAGCTATTGCATTGCATTTAATTATCACATCTTTTAAAATTATTCTTAAGACTTTTTGTGCTTCATATTACTATTTTTAGTACAGTTGCAGAAAGTTCCTCAAGTTGGAGTTACTATTTCCCCATGCTTCATTCAGTTTTAAATGGTTATTGTTTACTTTTTTATTGCAGTAAATAAATTTTTCTCTAGAATTTTTTAAGTTTGTTATAGTATTATTAATTACATGCACATTGTTAAACAGATCTCTAGAACTTTTTTGTTTTCATGATTGAAACACTATACTCATTGAACAACTCCATGTTATACTCTCCGTTTATCTCCTAGAAACCACCGTTCTACTTTTTCAGTGAATTTGATTCTTTAGATAACTGATATAGGTGGAATCATGTTGGTATTAGTAATTTTGCGACTGGTATATTTTACTTAGTGTAATGTCCTCAAGGTTCCTTCATGTTTTAGCATATAACAGGATTTCCTTCTTTTAAAGACTGAATAATATTCCATTGTGTATATTTGCCAGTTTTGTTTATCCGTCATTGACGGACATTTAGGTTGCTTCTACTTATTGACTTATGAATAATGTTGCGGTGAACATGGGTATGCACATACCTCTTTCATATCCTGTTTTCACTTCTTTTCCTTATGTACCCAGAAGTTTTATTGCTAGATCACATGGTAGCTCTGTTTTTAATCTTTTGAGGAATTTTTATACTGTTTGCCACATTGGCTGCCCTATTTTACCATACTACCAACAGTGGGCAAGGATTCCACTTATTTACATTCACACCAACATACCTGATTTCTTTTATAGTAGCCTTCCTAATAATTACTGCTCTTTTCATTTGCTCATTGGCTATTTGTCTATCGTCTTTGGAGAAATGTTTATTTAAGTCTTTGCTTATATTTTAATTGAGGGCTTGTTTGGGTTGGTTTTGTTTTTTGTTTTTTTGTCTTGTTTTGAGTTTTAGGAGTTCTTTATATATTCTGGATGTTAGTCCCTTGATCCCTTAATACTATACATGCTTTGCAAATATTTTCTCTCAGTCCATAGGTTGCCTTTTCACTATTGATTTTCCATCTATACTTTTAATGTCATCCAAGAAATCATAGCCAAATCCAATGTCGTGGAGTTTTTCTTCTTTTTTTTCTCCTAGGAATTTTAGTTACATGTTTATGTTTAGGTCTTTAATTCTTTGTATATGCTGTAAGGTAAGTGTTCATCTTCATTCTTTTACAATGGATTTCCAGTTTTCCCAACACTATTTATCGAAGAGACTACTTTTTCCATTGTGTAGTCTTGGTACCCTTTTTTTTGATCATTTGACCAAATTCACGTGGGTTTGTTTCTTGGCTCTTTGTTCTTTTAGTCTATATGTCTGTTGTTGTGCTTATACTATATAGATTTGATTATTGTAGCTTTGAAGTATGCTTTGAAATCTAAAATGTTTGTTTTTAAATAAGATATTGTATATCCACAATAGGGCTAGTTTTGGTGTGAAGGGAGAATTTTAATGAAATATTTATTTAGCAGAGTCTCTTTAGTAAAGAATATTGCTTATTTAATCTCCTCTGCTATCTTGCATTGCTAAGAAACCTGGTCACAACTAGTACAATGATATCAGTACGTTATTTATAAATAAAACCCAAACTTTACCCTGATGTCTTTCATTATAGTTTTAATTTTGATTTTGTATTATGAGTAAGATTAAGTGGCTTTTCATATGTTTAGGAGCCATTCACAACTTTATTTCCCAAACTGTGATTGTCCTTTGCCCGTTTTTCTGTTGTGTCGTTAGAAAACAGCAAAGGAGGAAGAATCTGAAGAAGAGATTGGACTAAGAAGAAGCATAATTAGAGGGAAAATAAAACTAATATCTTTCCTATCTCTCCATTTAGAAAAATTGCTCTTGCATTTCATAAATTCTGTCTAATATCATTGCAGTTTATCCCCATTTTAATGAGGGAAAGATTCAAATAATCCACTTACCCATTTTTGTAGTATGTGGTTTCCGTAGTGTGGTCGTCATAGTCACTAGTTTTATAATGATTGTTATTCATATAAAATGTAGGTTTTTCAATATGGAGAGGAATATAATTAGTTGGCTAATTAGCAGAAAGACTAGAGATAATTCTGATTATGGTATAAACCCAGAACTTTTTAAAAACAAATTAGTCAGTAGAGGATATTGAATCACTATGGATCTTGTAGAAAGTGGCACTTCTGCACTTCACTTTCTTTATTTGTAATTGAGAAGAGAGTGTAAATAAGGTCTCTGATCAAATTTCATAATTCTAGGAAAGTGTCTTAGGAAGATACTTTATTTGAACTACTTATTAGTTCATAAGTCTTTCTAGTTAGAGCTAATTTTATTGTATATGAGGTTCTAGTTAGCTGAAATTGATAAATGCAGTAGCATTGCTGAAGGTCAATAAAGACTCCTGACTGTATCAACTTTTATGAACTCTGTACAATTTTGAGAACTGCTGAACTTAGAGACTAAGTCAGAACCTTGGAGAGCTCCAAGCAAAGCGAAGCTGTTGCTTGCATTGCTTCTGAGCTTAAACTACACTAGCTTGTCATTAGCTTTCTTTGAAAGTTATTTGAAGCCTGAGAATCATACAGATTTGCAGCTTTCAGAATTCTTTGTATTTCACAGTAAACATGTTTATAATTTTTTTAAAGCAAAGACTTGGGATCCAAGATTTTCAAAACGCAGTCCAATGTCACTTGGGATCTTGTTAGAAATGTAAGTTCACGAACCCCACTCTAGGTATAGAGTCAAGACTGGTGATCAAGCTCAGTAATATGTATTTTTAGCAAGTCATCCATGTGATTCTGGTGAATGTAATATAGTTAGAGAAACACTGGTTAAAGACTTTGGTAATGTTATGTCAGTGAAAGATTTCCAAACTTTTGTTAGATCCCTGGACCTTCTTAAGGTTAAGAAACATATGAAATTTAGGAAGATACTTCATTCGAACTACTTCCTAGTTCATAGATCTTTCTAGTCAAAGCCCATTTTAGTGTATACTGGGTTCCATTTAACTTGAAATCAAGCTATGGAATCAGATTGCTGACACTAAACTTGTAAAAACTCCTCAACTCTGCTTTAAAAAAATATATACACACATACACTTTATATGTGTGCATACAACATCCACGAATATAAGATTCTGAATTTTTGTTCTGCTGTTTGAAGGTTATTTGGATCATTTGAGTTCCATGCAGATTCATTATTAGCAATTTATATCTTTTATAGTTAAGCCTGTGCCCTGTCTTTGCTTCTGCTACCCTGGAATCCCCTTGCAATCATTGTTTCTATGCCTTACGGTGTTTTCTCTGTCCTAATTTAGAAGGGAGCTCTGTTGCATATATTGTACAGTATTGTCATGAGATTCATTGGATAGTAAACATAGTTTTGCAAAGCTACATAAAAAAGGAAATTCAGAGGTAGAAGAGGAGATAGACTCTAGTGAGTTTTAAAGTGAAAGACATTCTTAAAAAGTGCTATTCTACTTTCTGAGAAGAACCTTTACAAAAATGGTGCACTTAAACTTCTGTGTTACTTTGTTGCCTGCAATAAGTGGGATTGGATATTGGTACATTGTTTCCAAAAGTAAGCATTTAAGAAATTAAAAATACATGGAAGTAATGACTTTGTATAAAATTGGATGTTACTTTTACATTATAAAAACTTGCCATTGATAAACCATAGGTAAATGTTGGAAATTAGGTTGATGTAACTTTTAAATAGATACCATATTAAAAATTTTTTTTAATTTTTAATCAAATTCTTGATAACTTATGCACTAGATTCATTATAATTTAACTGATAAATCTGCATTATATTTGTAGGTTCTTTTTTATTACCTTGGGTTATTTGATGTAATTTATGAGTTTAAATAAGTCTAGCAAAGCCAGTCTTTTGATTTATCTGTATATTTTTGCTCCCTTTGCTTTCAAAGAATTTTTCATTATTGCTATTATAATTACAAGGATTTAAATTTAGTTGTTGTGGTGTAGAGGGAAAAGTACTGAGTTCTGTGAATTAAAACTCTAAAAAGTAGGTGTGCTCTTGTGACTCTCAGATAGCTGAGACTGTGTGCAAACTATATGTACAGCCCAAGAACCCAGGTTTGAGACCGGAGGCTGGAGTGAAAAAAGTAAAAGTGAACAACTAAAGATGTGTTTTCCTTCTCTTCCTTTCTTCCTTCCTCTCAAAAAAAAACAAAAACAAAAACAAAAACAAAAACTTGAAATCTGTGCTTAACTCACCAAGGTTCTTAACCTCTGACAATTTTGTGATAGGTAAAATAAGGTGTTTCTGGCTCTAAATTATGTAACTTTCATTACTTATATTGACATGTAAATTAATATTCCTGATCTTCACCTTAAGTTACTTTTTGGTTTTTGTTTTTTAAAGGAAAGGTGCAGATGGAAAGAGAGAGGAGGAAGAAGCATTTTGTTTTATTTAGTTGTTCATCTTGGCTGTTTTTCCTAGCCCCTGGATGTCAGCCTGGGTGCCTGGGATCTATGTAGACTGTGCTCCCGTCTAGAGGAGGCTGGCTAAACTACTACTACACCAAGGTGTGCCTTGTTTTGCTTTTTAATATGACTCCGGTAGTATATCAGAAAGACAAATGATGACAGGGGGAAGGAGAGAGGGGGCTTGAAAGAGTGAGAATATTCAGAATTCTAGGAATAAGAAAAAAAACTTTAAATGAAAACTATACAAATTTTATTTTATGACTGAGATATTTACTTTTTTAAATATTACTTGAGTAACCATATTTAGTTACAGATATTTTTATCACACCCAGTATTTTCCCACCAGCATGAGGAAAGGGAATTACATGATTACTTGAACGTCTGTTTTGTGACTACCCTTAGAAACAGTGAATTTTTAAAGTTTTTTTCCCCTCTGCTTACTAGAGAAAAATCACTACTATATAATTTCAGTAAAGCTGATTAGACTCTGGATCTCCTGGCATATTTCTATTTATTCTAGTTTTCTTCTTGACAAGTGGCACATAGGTTAACACTTTTTCTGGCCAACTCTGGTAGAGCACTGGTTAGGTCAGTTGCCTCTCAAGGAGCAAGCCAATACTGCTGGACTCAAGTCTCCGACTTCGGGGGAAGCAACCACTGTGAACAACGAAATAAAAATAAAATAAAGTTGCTTCTTCCTCTCTTCCTGCCTACCTGCCTACTCATCTACATTCCTGCTCGCGTCTTTCCTTTTAAAAAACAAAACAAAACAAACCCAACTTTTTTAAGACCCAGGAAACATTATTCTGGGGATCCTCATTCTTTGTACTGTTAGTACATAGCATAAAATAGACCCCTCAATAATACATAGGAACTTCAGAGAAAAATCATCTTGTTAAGAAGACTAAAAATATAGTAGTAAATATGATCTTCATTCTCACTGCCTTTAATGTTTGTAGCTTCTTTTTATTTTCTTTGATTTCTAAAAGGCAAGCAACATTAAGGGAAATTTCCCCCTAATAAAATGGAGTCATATTGATAAAATTAAAATTTTGTAAGTCAGGAATTGTCATTTTCTTTACTTTTTTTTTTTTAAAGAGATGAGGGAAAGAAGAAGGATATATATTTAGGTTTTTCATCCTTGCCCTGGGTCTCAAATCTGGGTTCTTGAGCTTTACATGCTAGCACCTGCAATACAAGGCCATGCCCCCGCCATTCTCTTTTTTGAAGATTAGTCTACTGTGAAGCTTTCAAATCTCAGCTTATAGTTTGTTTCTACTTCAAATCAGAGAAAAAAATGTGTGTGTGGATAAGATAATTTTTGGTAAGAACTTATTTTCCCTTTCTTTAAGGAAAGGTATAGGCAGGAATGAAGGGGAGGAGACAGACAGGAAGAGAGAAGTGGAAGAAGCATTTTCCTTTACTTTCAGGTGTTCATTTTCGTCGCTCCCCCCCAGTCCTGGGACTCAAACCAGGTTCTTTGAATATATGTAGTCTACACTCCTTCGAAAGGCTGCTTACTTAACTGCTATTCCACCAGAGCACACTGAAAGCTTGTTTTCTTAAAGTAAATGTAGTTATTAGAGGTGTGAAAGAAGAAATTATATAAAACTTATTCAGCATAAAAAATGTCTGTCAAATAATACATCTGTCTGCCTCTTTACCGGAAGTAGTCAAGCTTAATTTCATAAACTTTTTTTTCTTTTGTTATAACTTTAAATAATTAATTTTTATTGCATTAACTGTTGAGTTTTTGTTTTTGTTTTTTTATACACTATTACATGAACAAAGCCAGGTAGGTAAAGGGTTTACCTCTCTGGGCCTTCATCTTACGTAAATGGAACTTCTTCTTGCTCCTTTAGTATATAACTATCAGCTTCACCAACTTGGCCACTGGCCAGTGATTCTCAGAAAGCTTCCCTGCTCTTGAGAGAGGAACTCTTTCCTAAGAAATTCTTAATTTCTTAATCATTTTTATTTTAAATTTCTGACTGCTTTTGTTTAAAATTTCTTCGTCAGCTTAGCCCCTTGTGACTCAAGGACAGTGCATAATGGGAATTGTCCCATGACTAGGTATCATGTGCTTTTGATGAGCATAAGCAATTTCTCACCAGGGTCTTTGTGCAAACCCGTTTATTACTAGATGCATTGAAGACCATACTGATGACTCTAGTTTTAACCACTTGTTTTGAAAGATATCTATGACTAAGCCATGGATGGAAAGAAGAAATGCAAAGTTCCATGATTTTCAGATGTATAAACTATTGTCCTAACCCTCTGTAAGTTTTTGAAATGAGGGTATGTAACTAATGTATAGAGTTTCTTTGGCATATCTTTACCTGATGATGTTTTCTGAATAAACATACCCAGATTGAGTACATTTCTATTCTTTTAGTATATAGACAGCTTTGTTGAGGCTGTTAGCATTTGGTGTCTGTTATCTCTTCATGGTTAATTTTCATATCATTTTTATGAGTGGTGCATAGTTCACGGATGTATTTATGAATATTAATAGTTGCATTCTCTGATTCACTCTTTGTTGGCAGAATGGACTGTTTTTCTTTTTCTTTGCTAGAATCATACTGCATGGGACCTGGTAGGAAAGGAAAAGTATGAGAGAATATTTGTTTTAAAGGTTTTGCTTCTTTGGAAGGTAAATTGGCTTGTTCTTCTCAGTAGCACATAATATCCAGTGGTCAATTTGCTCAGGTGGAAAAGTGATTTGTCATCTGCACTCCACATACATCACAAGGACCCTGATTGGTGTCCTGGGCCAGGAATAACAAACCAGATGTACAGCTAAATAAAATGCTTCTTCCTCTCCCTGTCTGCCTGTCTTACTTGTCTCTTTTCCTTCCTGCATCTTTCCTTTAAAAAAAAAAAAAAATCAGTAGTTGCGCAAGTTCCTTCCAAAGAACTAAAATTCAGAAGTAGGTACACAAGTTAGCTCCTTTACTGCAAGAAACCTAACGAAGGGTAACATTTACTGCATCCCTAGGTCATAAAATGCCTAAACTGTTTATATCAAAAATTCAGAGATACAGAGTAACACTTTAGTGGAAGAATGACAAAAAATATTCTAATTTCAGTGACCACCAAAGTTTGTGTGTGAGGAAAACCATGATGGATGCTAGGGTCTTTTCTCATCAAGAATGTTTACAAGTTACAATTAGTACTGTCATCCTCAGAATAAAGGAAGGATGAAGCCCATGGATAGGGATTTTCATCTACTGTATCTAGCTAGCTAACTAATTCTTTAATTGAGCACTGAGTAAATTGAATTAATACTAAACCAGTGTATGTTTTACAAATGCCTTTTGATTCACTCTGGGTTGTTCTTATGATACCTTTAAGGGATTGGTATTATTTCTAGACTGCTAATTATCAGCGTATTTTTGAGAGCCTAGCAAGAAATGGTAGGAAATTTTGGTCTAAAACGCTTTTTGTGATTTTGGAGATGGATGGTGAAGATGGTGGCAGAGCAATGTGAATGTACTTAAAACCAGTAAACTGTACACTTACAGTTGGTTAAAATCATAAATCTTATGTGTATTCCCCCCATTAAAAAATAAAAGTTTCTCTTTCCCTCTCCCCAAACTCTTTAGATGGTAATTTGACATGAATGGTAATAGATGTTTATATAATTATGCCTGTGAAATGCTTTTGCACATATTTCTTTCATTTATTTATTGATTGGTAAGAGTTATAACCTTTATCTTATTATAAAAATACCTATAACAGAATTGAATCATTTGCGATCTTAAAAGAAAAATATCAGGATAGGTGAACTCTAAATAAAATGATTACTTTTATCCTTAATAGTGTAGGTTTCTTGCATAGTCACTTATACTGCACATATTCCTACAATACTGACTAGCTCTATGTGATTGACAGCAATGGGAATGGTGTCAGTACTACAAGGAGTTTGTCCTGATTCTTATGATTGTTTTTCCTTGATAAAGGGGGCTCTAGAATAGTGAGAAAAAAACGTTTTAAATTTTCTGTCATGCACTGGTGGCCTAGCAGGTTAAACTGCTCACAGTTCACATACATCCCAATGTCCCTGTTTCAAGACCCCAGACTAGGAAACAACCAGTGATGAACAAATGAATGAAATGAATAAAGTGCTTCTTCCTTTTCTTTCCTCCTGTGCTTGCCTACATTCCTGCCCGTACCTTACCGTACCTTAAAAAAAAAAAAAAAAATTAAATTTTCAATAGGGAGGGGCAAAGGATTTAGCTTGATGATGTGCAAAAACCGTTTCAATTCTGTGGTAAGAAGACTTATTTAAGAGTGCCAGCAATTAAAGTTCCTTCCCTGAAAAGAGACCCTTTCCCCGCCCCCCCCC
>RJWH01000786.1:530588-566696 GCA_004363575.1 Solenodon paradoxus | reverse complement strand
TTTTGACTCTGATAGTTACATAGATTTTTTATAAACCTATTATTTTTGGTATGCAGTTTTGCATTAAAGGGTTTCTTTTCTGGAAAAGCATATGTTATAATAGAAATGTCTGCTTTTTATACTTTTACTATAAATCAAGTTATAGTGATTCATTCTAGATATTAGTGAATCGTTTTTGTTGAGTTTTGTCAATTCATAAAAATAAGCAGGTAACTTCAGAGGCCCATAAATACTTTTCTGGTCAAATTTAGATCTTGGCCTTTTAGAGCAAGACAGTCCTTAAGAGTGATTTCATTTTTTAAACAACAAATTTCTTGCCATTAGTTCAAATCCCTTAAGACTGTTTTAAGCAGTATCTCTTGATATTCTGTCATTTTTATTTCTTTGTTAATAGGTTATAAAGCCTGAGATCCAGCCAAGAGAATCTGTACCAGAAAGAATGAAATTTTGAAAGTCGTACTTCCTTAGCAGTCTTGGCTTATCAGTCATAGGCCTGATGTTTCAGAAACAACTCATGTTTATTAATCCAGAATAGGATTGGCTATTTTATTTTTTTTGTAAAGAGTTTCTTATAAAATAATCTATATTTTTAATTTTCACAGCCTTAGCAACAAAACAAGTTCCAGGTGCATCCTGGTGACCTAGTCATTAAGTCCACCAGACATAGTCCACATAGGTCCCAGATTTGCATTCTGTAGGGCTCAGGAAACAACCAAAGATGAACAACTAACTAAAATAAAATGCTTTCTTCCTTCTCTGCTTGTTTGCTTTTGCTCACCTTCATTCCTGCCTGTACGTTTCCTTTAAACAAACAAAACAGGCTATAGGCCAGATTGAACCCACAGCCCATGTAGTTAACCATTCCTTGGCCTAGACTCTTAAGTAAATAAATGGAATTCACTGGTGACTTGCTTAGAATCACCTTCCTCGCCACCACCAGATAGTAAGACATAGTAAAAGAAATAATGCATGACATCATGTCAGTTATTTACAGGCCCCACCCCTTGCCATTTATTCTTTTATGTTGCTTGTAAAAATTTTATGTGTATGGACTTACAGTAGAAAAAATATTCCTAAGTATAACTATGGCTGGATAAGTGGTTATTGCTTTTTTGAAACTATGAATTAATTTGAAAAGTTTCCAAAATCTTATTAAAGCATTTGTGACTAAGTTTCATAAATCAAAAGCACATTAGGTATAAATCTGTCTTAAGAAAATAAGCCAGAAAAATAAATGTAGCAGCTCTTACACAGGAAATCTTGGCAACTTTAGAAAAACAAAGAAGTACAAATTTTGGATTGTAATATACAACTGTCATTTCTAGTTTTTTATAGTTAGAACTTATTTAAGTTATTCAAAATAAAAGCGTGATTTCTGTATTACCCTAGTTATTAAGGGCATTAATACTAAAAACCTATAAAATTGTACTTTACTATCACATGTTAAATTATAGGATGGTCTTGATTTACTAATGAAGTAGAATTGAATAATATCAGCTTATTGAGCACTGTATACTGGGCATTGAGATATACACATATTGTTTTATTTAATCCCACCAGGAGTATTAAGGGATGCATATATTGACTTTACAGCCATCTCTATAATTGTCATTTCAAAAATGTTATATAAATGAAATCTGTAAGACTTTTTTTGAGATTGACTTTTTGGGATTCATTTAGCATAATTCCTTGGAAATTTATCCAAGTTGTTGGATATGTCTATAGTTTGATCCTATTTATTACTATGTATAATTCCATGATGTAGATGTACCAAGATTTGTTTCTTCACTTGTTGAAAGACCTGTGGGTTGTTGCCATTTTTTTGACTCTTCTGTGAACATTCTTGTGTATATTTTTGTGTCTATATAAATTTTCATTTAATAAATGAAACTTTGTGTAAATATATCTTTTTCCGTTCTGTTGATGAGTATTTTGTTTTTTCCCTTTCGTTTTCTTTTGCTCCTGTGAATAGTACAACACTGTATGGCTGCGTACATGTCTCCTTGTCCACATTTATGAGAGCTTCTATGGCATATAGACCTAAAAGTAGAATTGCTGAATCTTATGAAATGTTTATTAATTGTACTAGATATTGCAGATATACTGCTTATACTCATATTGTCACCAGTAATGTATGAGAATTTTTCTCATATTGTTAGACTTAAGGAATTTTGCTAATCTGATGGATGTAGAGTGGTATTTATTGATTGGAATTTACCTTTAGCTAATCACAACTGAATTTAAACTTTTTTTTTTTCGAATGAAGGGTGACAGGCAGGAATAAAGGCAGAGAGAGGAAATATCTATTTGTTACTTTCTGGTTATTCATTTCTAATCCCCACCTGAGGTTACAAACTTGGGTCCCTGGAGCTCTATGTGTTCTATGCCCCAGATGCTGACTGTACCTGAGCCACTGGGGTGCATCTGAACATATGTGAATTGCCTCTTCACTCTTTGTTTGGCTCCATTTTTCTCTGGTTCATTTCCTTACAGGTGTTTTTTTTTGGGGGGGAACAAGGGTGTTGTTTGTTTTAGAAATTATTTTAGCTATATTTCACAATGTTTTTATGGAAATCTTTCCAACATATTCAAAAGTAAAAACAGTAATAGAAACTTCCGTGTACTCACCGCTCAGCGTTGGCAGTCTTGTTCTTTTATACCTACACCATTTTCCACCACTCCATGGTTTTTATATTCAATTCAGTGTCTTGTCATATGAGAATTTTAAAGCATAATCACGTCATTCTCACCATTCCTTAAAAGAAAACAGCATTTTTAATATATTTAATGTGTAATTTTCTTTATTTCCAGTAAATATACTGTCCCTTTTATCTGCTTGATACTTCTGAATTGGGATCCAGAAAATAAGGCAATTGGGCTCCATAAAAGAATCTAGAATTCTTTTGCATTGGGATCCAGAAAAATCCCGTTTTAAAAATGGTTAATGTGCTTCTCAAGATGCTTTTAACAGAATTCAAGCATTTATCTTCATCTTGCCTTTTCTATGATCTGTTTCTCAGGATCTTCTAAATAGCTGAAGAGAAGGATGCTTCTTTTTATAGAACTATTCCAATAAAAGTAAGAAAGAAGGAAGTGATAGAATATTACTATTTTCCAATCACTAGTGAATGAGTAGATCAAGGTAGTGATCATTAATGGTTGTTAACGTTCACAAAAGGAAAGACAGTCACAAATTATGTATTTCCTAATAAAGTTTGGTTTATTAGTACCCTCTAAATGTGACTGTGAGGATATTTTTTTGCTTTATTTTAGAATCATTATAGATCATGAATTTACACATATTTTTATTATGTTTCAGTCCATTACACTATTATCCTTATCGACACTCATATTTACCTGTTTTTTGACTGGTAGGTGAAATGTTATTCTAGTTAGCTTCTGAGTCTTGATGACATGACTTTACCTTTAGCACGAAAACTAAGATATATTCTAGATTCTTTGTGTATATTTTCTGGTTCAAATCTGAAAGCATTCATTTCTTAGTAGGGTTTATTTTGCTCCTTTTGTAAGAAATCATATTTGGAGACTACAGTCTAGGCATGGGGTACTCATTGCTGCTGGATTGACTATTGTCTCTAATACATCTTAGTGGAAATCACTGAGAAGAACTCTAAAAGTTCTAAATTTTAAAATACATCGGAAGTTCATACTAATTATTTAAATTTGAGACTACAGGGTTTTACTTGTAGGCACTTGGAACTTTCTTTTCGGAAGTGTCCTACCCACTCTTTCTGAGAGTAACTGCCTAGTTCAACTCTAAGTCTTTAAATGAGGAGGGGAAGTTTTCCTCCTTTCTGTTGTCCCCTCCCTACCCATTTTCGACTTAAGTGTTCTCTTGTTTATCTTGTCTGCTAAGCCATGTCTTTTTTAAGTCTGAAAATTTGAGAATTCTTGTCTCCTCATTCTAGTAACCTCTGAGGATTTACGCCATCGAAACGTAAAATTGTTCTTATTTTAGTGGGAATTTGAGATAAATAAGGTGTTCATTCTACCTTATTTAACCAGAAACCATCATGATATTCAAATTTCTGTTAGAGAACCCTAAACCCTAAATCATTTAATAATTCACGGTGACTTATACTTCAGCTGTTTGAGGGTCAATTACTCATCTGTGACAGTTCCCTGTGGAATGGAATGTCACCTTGTGTCAAGCATGGCATAGGAAGGTCCATGGTTAGGTAAACAAAATGACTGACAAGTAAACAGAGATGGGTTTATTTGAAGAGTTCTCAATTCAGAATGGAGATTTGGGGAATGGGTGAAATACATTCTGGGTGTTGAGTATGTAGTTTTAGTTGCCATCTGATAAGAGTCTTAAATATAGAAGACATAACATAACCACTTACAAAATAAATTGTTGGGTGTGACCTACAATGTTGGGACTTAAGAGGGAAGAATAAATAACATTATTTTCCTGCTCTGGAACTAATTGAGAAATAGACATACATAATTTCAGCTTCATTACTAAGAAAAGTGTTGTAGAACGGTGAAAGACATGGATATACGGCCTCAGTGAACTTTCTAAATATTTAAACCCTGAGTTAGACAGATCTAACCACTGACTTGTCCCTGAAAAATCAGGTCTTCTCATACTAGGGCATTAATTGGTCCCTGTGTTTACCACATGATAGAGGGCCAGCTAGAATATAACTCTCCAAAGGAAGGAAGAACCATGAGAGAACATGTTCTGATGGTATCAAGTCCTCATCCTGAGATCACCAGTCAGATCGAACTATGAGGTAAAAAATATTTGCATGATTCTAAAAGTCATATAAAATAAGGTATATCAAAGAAGTCTGATTGCTATTACTTGCCCTCCCCCCTTCTCATCTTTCTTTCTCCTTATTGTTAAACCTTTCTTAAAATTTTAGATATTTTACTCAAAGATTGGTAAGTAGAACAAAAGGAGAAAAAAGGATTCTAAAAACATACACCCCCATATGTGGAGATTTGCTGTATAACCAGAGGCATTACAAATCAGCGGGGAAAGGATAGAAATAGTTGATAAATAGTACTGGGACTAGTTGGTTATCCATATGGAAATAAATAAATTCATAGATATATATATCTATGAAAAAAAAAAGCATTTAAAAAAAAAAAGGTAAAGATAATTTTATGACCTAAAGAATTCTTAAAGCAAAGACATAGACCATAAAACAAAGATTGATAAATTGCACTGTGTATTAAATAATTTAATTTAGGGTACACCCTGGTGAAGTAGAGATTAGGTTAATGGTCTTCAAAGGAGCTCTGACCACATACTCCTGGGTGGTCCTGGGTGGGGGATGGGATGGGAACAACCAGTGTGGACAACTAAATAAAAATAAAGTACTTCCGTCTCTCCCTGCCTGCCTGCCTACTTGTTTTTACTTCTGCCTGCACCCTTCTTTTAAAAAGTTTTTTCAATTTTTATGTAATAGACATCGTAAAACAAAGACTAGAAGAATATACTGTAAATATACTCCTTTTAGGCAAGCTAGAGTAGAGAGAAAGCATGAGATTCTGAATTCAACAGAATTGAGTTCAAGTTCTGTGTGACCTGGTCCAAACTTAATAAAATGCCTTTAAAATCTCAACTTCATTGTATGCAAAATGAAGATAAATATACCATATCTTTTAGAGTTTTGTGAGGAGTAGAGGAAATGTATATAAAGCACATATTTAGAGTTAAGGATTGAGTTAATGGTAATCATTTTTATGAATAATTGTAATTTATAGTACTTAAAAGTAACAGCTGAATCGGTTTTATTAAGCTACTTAAAACTAACTGAAAATGTTTACATAAAGCAGGATAAATAAAATTCTGCTTTAGAATTTAAAGCTTTTCAATAAATGATCCTCATGGAAGCTTTTTTTTTTTTTGGCACAGGGTTGTTTTGAACAGACATTTGATTTTAAAATTGGTTAGCACTCAAATAAGTTAAAAAGCAAAAAAAAGGTGGAATTTGTTGTGAAGATTCTTAAAGTCTATAGACTGGAATTTGGATCAGTTTACTTGTTTTTCTTCTTTGTTTCTGTATTTCTTCACAACTCTGTTCTTCATGGTCCATATTATGATGAATGGCATCTTTTCACCTTTTTGTTCCCATCATTAACATTTTTATTATGTCTGATTTTTATTTAGTTTTAAAATTTATATTTTGAAAAGTCAAAATAATACCTCACTAGGCTTAATCGAAACCTTTTTATTTTCCTAAAAAGAAGGCTCTTCGCCCTATCAGAGGGAACTGCCTCTAAATCCTTCGTTCTGTTACTTATGTTCAAATTTCTAAATAATGGGCATATATATAAACATACTTTTTTTGAAAATAACTCTTTTGAGACAGAGAGATAGAGACAGAGAAGAACCTTTTTTATTTTTGTTTAGTTGTTTACAGTGGTTGCTTCCCACTCCAGTCCTGGGACTCGAACCCAGCAGTATGTGACCTATGTTCCTTTGGAGAGGATTGATCTAACCACTGCTCTACCAGGGCACGCCAACTTCTGACTAGTTAAAATGACTGTTTGCTTCTCTTATTTCTCAGTAGTTTCCCTGCCTCATTTTATGGCTATAATTACAGTGTATACAATGAATCACCACTCTGCAAATCTTAACAGAGATAAGTACTTAATGATTGCAATTCCTTTTTGGTTTAAGTTTTTATTTTCAGAGGAGATAATTTCTTTATTTTTTAGTCTTCTTTTCCTACATACCTTTCATTAATCACCACAAATTTTCCAACACAGGTAGAACTCTTTAATATGTTCAAACAGTTGAATAATCTCAGTTTTATTTTTGTGAACATTTTTTCTTAGAACCATTCATTCTGCTTGCTGTATTCTAGACTAATTAGTCTTGTGCTTGCTACATGTTTTTCACTGATCATCTTTAGAGTTTCTGTGCTTCTCACATGTGTTAGTTTCCCCATTACCCGGGGCTTTCCTTTTTAGACTTGTTCATTTCTAATGGAGCACACCTTCTAATGACTTTCTAAGAAAGGTGCATGGAAGGTGAATTTTATTTGAGTTCTTACATGTCAGAAATTGTTCTTACTCTAGCTTCGTGATTGATGGTTTGGGTGGATGTAGAGTTTTAGGTTGGAAACCATTCTTCAGAATTTTGAATACTGTGCCATTATCTTCTAACTTCTAGTGTTACTGTTGAGATTTCTGGTGTTCTTAGTTTTTGCTATTTTAGTTTGAGAATTTCAATTTTTTTGTTCTCTTAAGTTTCCTTTTTTATATAGTATCTTGTCTCTGTTCTTGTTTCATGACTGCAGTACTATTTCTGAGGATTTTTCTTTCTTCCCCTTCATAGTCTTTGCTTCCTCTGGGTTTCTTATGACTATTTAGATAAGTTTTTTTTTCTATAATATGTAAATCACTTGACCATTTATAGTCTAATGAGGTCATTTATCTAATGGTGTTTTAGGGGATTGTTCCATTTTTCTATAAAAAGATTTCTTCAGTCTTACTCAGCGGCTGACAGTTTATAGTTGAGTTATGAGATGGAGTGAGGGAGTGTGATAGCAGTGGTGGAAGCTTTAATGGTTTAACTTGTAGACTTTCACTTAATCTTTCTTCTTTGGTATGGAGCCTTCATTTTTTTCTTGAGCGTACCTCATGCTCCACTTCCACAGGCTCTCATTTCTTTGAAGATTATGCTTTCAATCGTTGATCATTTGGGGAGAGAAGCAGTTGGCTAGTTATAAAAGGTCTCAATTATTCATTAAAATTTTTTCAACCAATCTTTTTTTTTTCTATTGACCTACTTACTAATCTTTGAATAAAAGATTAATATCTTAAATTTTCACAAAGGTTGGCAATAAGGGGATAGAAAGAATAGATGAGAGCTGGAGGGAATTGATAGCAACTAGGCTTTTTTGATATGTCTTATTTTATAGCTGTGACTTCTACAACCATGTATATATTTTACAGTCATAAATTATTGGGGGGAAATCCCTAAGAATAAAATTAAATGTAACAACTCGATTATCACTTGGATTCTATTGCAAGTAACTTTGAAATAGAGTAAAGTGACATTTCTGGTACTAAGAAAAAGCCAACCAACAATAAAAAAATCTTTAAACGGTTTTTTGTAATTACATTGTTGGTGGAGGTATTCACGTTCTTATTCTGAGATTTTTGTGGTGTCTTGTGAGATAAAACAGAAATGATGTGGCTGTCCCTGAGAACTGA
Organism: Solenodon paradoxus; assembly: GCA_004363575.1. Lineage (NCBI taxonomy): Eukaryota > Metazoa > Chordata > Mammalia > Eulipotyphla > Solenodontidae > Solenodon > Solenodon paradoxus. Next base: position 558,497 of record RJWH01000786.1, on the reverse strand, counting down.
TTGATGTGAAAGAAAGTATATGTTTATATATTTAAGAAGTGCTACTTTTTACTCAACAGACTTTAGTACTGTCTTTTTTAAAGGCCGTGGAAGGAGTATACAATTATGACTAAAGTAATCATTGCTTATAAAGAATTTTTTTTCTAGTAGTGGAGATAATCAGTATAATAGAAACATACAAATGAAATACTATCTGAATCTGTAGTGATTTATTCCTGAATCTATAGTGATATTTTCCTGTATAGCTTTTGATTGAAGAGAAATGGTAGTATCAGAATGCTCTTGCAAATCTTTGCCCTAGTTCTGATTTAACTAACCTGTTATCTAATGGTCTATTAATTCTCACTATTAATTTTTCTAAACCCTTTCCCAACTTGTCTTGCCTCTTTCCTCACCTCACAAGTTGGGGCATGCACTGACTTTTGTAAGAATAGAGTAAGAAGATAGAGCAGATAAGAGGTAGAGTAATGAGAGGATTAGGTAGATATGCAAACAATGGTCATGCAAAATTTGCCCTTGAACTTTTGAAAACTTGTACACATATATTGGCTTAACTCTACTCAGCCTGTCTTTCTTTAGAATATCTTCCAATTATAGCATGTACATAATTTTATTGACTACCTTTCCTTCATCTCTGAGGCAAATCACGGACTATTATGTGCATTTACAAATGCAGTGTTTGGAAGGAAGAATAATTTGTAGTGATTGATACAGTTTATGGGGTCCACATTATCTGTCTTTGAGTTTGATGTAGATTGGATTGAAGTTTTTAAAGCATACTTTTGAAGTGTTGATAATCAGATAAAGTAGTACATCAAGATAAAGATGAAATAAATTTTGTCAGGATTATTTTAAATGAATCATACTTAGTACATAATGAATGTCATTGTATATCAGTAGCTGTAATTTGCTTATGTGTTGCCTTTGTTGTGTACTATCTGATGCAAGTTGATACAGTTTTTACAAATTTTAGGTTATAAGACTCATTAGGAGATAAAATACTATCAACCACTTAGGGTGGTTGTGACAATTAACTTAGTTATAAAACACTGAACACTGCCTGGACCATAGTAGGTGCAATATATATAAGATTATAAGTATAAGCTTATGTTTATTTTCATTTTTATATACATATATATTTTTGTTTGAGAGGAAGGGAGAGGAGGAATGATAGGAGGGAGCACTTCCTTTCTTTTTTTTCATCCCTTTCCATTCTGTACCATCCCATCTCTTTCCTCCTCCCTTGTTGCATGTCCATGCCACTCTCGGGGCAACTCACAAATCCACATCCTTGGATGTCACATGATCCATGCCTGGCCACTGACTTAGCACCTGAATCACCAGGGTACACCTCATTTTTTAAACTATCAACTAAAGTTCAGATGTTTGTAATTCGTTGTTTGCTTTATAAAGTTATCTTTGTCTTTAAATTTTATGTCCATCAGTACTATCTGTAGTGGGTGACAGGTTTTACTAACACTATATAAATGCACGCACATTCCTGTTACCGTTTTAGCAACTAGCTTTAAGAACGTCATACTGAATTAGGGTATGCTAGGACATTTCACACAGTCTGAATGTAGGATGTTCATTTATACATTCATAGGTAGGCAGCCTTTACATATCTTTCATTGCCTGGCCCTAAATCTTGGCATGTAATTTCAGCACAGTTTGTGGTACTTTCAGGGTTTTTTTTCCCTCTCCCTTTTTATTCTCCAGTGTATAAAGAATAAAGAGAAAAATCACTGTCCTTGAACCCCTACTCTACAAGTGCCCCTCCCAGAAGTGGAGAACTATTACTATTGTGTATTCTTCCAGAAATATTCTGTGCATATATAGGCTATTATGTGTGTATATATGTTATATATATACACATATACATTAACATTATTCTTTTTAAAAAAAATTATCTTCGTGAACCATATACTGTGTTTACGTCTTAGTTTTCTTTCATTTAATGTTCATGAAGACTGGTTTCACTTCCTATTAGTATTACATACATCATTGTCATCCTCAGGGCTTCAGTATATTCAATGTATATGCAAACCATCATTTATTTAGTCCCCACATGCATTACTTGTTTTATATTTTTTACGTCTCACAGTGTCGCAGATAATATTCTTGTATATGTAACATTTCCTTTCCTGCATTTTCTCCTAGTATATTTTATTTTTCCACTATAAAGTTTCTTTGAATATGTCATTTGGTATTTCGAGTAAGATGTAGGAATCCAACTTAAGATTTTTTAAAGGTAACTAGTTTTCATTCCATAACTATTATTTTTTTAAATAATTTTTTTATCCTCAATAATTTGAAATGCTGTTCTGTTATACCCTCTGAATTTGATTCTTAATTCTGGATTCTTAATTTTGTTCCATAACTTCTCATTATGTTGCTACACTACCACATTGATAAATATACGTCATCTTTTTAAAATAATTGCTGCTGTATGTTCTAGCATATACTTGTGATCCTCTATTTTAAAATTATATTGTTTTTACTATTAATTTTTTAACCATATTATCAATTAACATTTTATTTTTTCTTTCACTGTGCCTTTAGACCCTACAGCCGATTTTTAAATATACGCTGATGAACTCCACTGTAGTCATTGCATTTAATTTACGAGTATTCTATGGTCAGACATAAACTATATAACTTCATAATTTCTCAATTTGAAGAATTTTTTTCTTTTCTTTTCTAGCCTTTAATCTTGACAATGAACAACCAGATTATGATATGGATTCAGAAGATGAGACCTTATTAAATAGACTTAACAGAAAGATGGAAATTAAACCTTTGCAATTTGAAATTATGATTGACAGACTTGAAAAAGCCAGTTCTAATCAGGTACTGTACTTTGTAAAAATGTCTTGTCTTAGAGTTAACTCAATTAGTAGCTTTGTTTTGCAGTTTTTTTCTTTAGATATGAATATATTGCATTTTACTGTGTCTTGAATTTCTTTTCCTAGCATTCTAGAATTTCTGTAACATTCCTTAAATTGAATACTCACCATAATTTCTTTGCATAGAAATATGAAGAGTAAGAGTATTATGCTGACTTTTCTTGTTTAGATATAAAAATAATACTAATTATAGTATTAGTGCTATCTGTTTGATGCTTCATTAGCTAAAATTGCTTTCTTGAGTCTCTAAGACAGACATCTCATACCAGATCTTGCTCAGTTGCTCGGATTTATATTAAGTTACTCTTATTAGCTTTTTTAATGTATTTTAGTTTTACTTATATATTGAAGTTTTAAGTGAAGGGAAATTGTTCGCAAAATGATAAAGAATTTTCTTTAATGAAACATCTTAAATGAAATGGAGACTTAAATGGTCTGATATATCTGGAAAGCAATTAGCATACAACAAAAACTTTACAATGTTTCTATCTTTTGATTTACTATTCCTATCTTAAAGAATCATTCTCAAGGAAAATAAGTAGTGAAAATGTCAAGGATTTTTGAACAGGGATGTTCAGAATAGTTATAAGTTTTCTATAATGTGTGTGATATCATACAGCCATTAAAAATCAGCATTTTTATGCCATAGGAATTTAGTCACTGTATGTTAGATTTCAAAAACAGGATCCAGAATTATTTTAGTGTAAGACTCTGAGGTTATTTAAAGCTTTTGCGTTTTTATATGTACATTCAATAAAAGAACAAGAAAGTACAACAAAATGTCATTGATGGTTATATTTAGACACTATGGAGTTGTTGATACATATTTCTGTTTTTCATTGTTTTTCAATTTTACTATAATGAACATGTGTTGATACTGTAATTAGCTTTTAAAGATAAAAATAAACTTTTAAAAATAGTTGGTGTATCTGTGTGGTATATTTATATGCTAATGTTAATGCAATAAATTACAGATAAGTTAATATATTTTTGCAGTAGATTAAAACTTTGCTAGTTTATCCATACAAAATCATTATTTTCCCTCAGCTCCCAACTTAAATTGCTAAAATTCCTGAGGCATTATCAGCTCTTCAGACCATTTCCCAAACCTTTTCATTGTAAAATGGCTTTGTTGTAACTTTAGCCTTTCTGCCAATCTTTTCCCTCCATTTTGATATAAAATTACATCTAATATACTATTCAGAAATGCATTGAAAACTGAATTCTGTAAAATTCAACTTACTTGAATTTTTGAGATTCTTGGGTTTTTTAATTTCAAATTCAATTTAATTAGAAATTGATAGTCTTTATAATTTATGTTCAGCTTTCCTAGGATTTGATCATTGGCATCATACAACTTTAAAGATAATTTTCTTCTTTATATGCAAACTTTCTTAGCAGTTCCTTACTCTTGTCTGCCTTGGTATTTCTACTATTTTCCATGATTGTACAAAAATTACTCCTGGTGACTGAAACTATATTATCAGAAAGTTTAGCTCTCCCTTCTGCAATTTGATTTTTTTGATTCAGTAATTTCTTCAGTCGTCACATGAACATGACAGAAGCACAAGTGACCCTTGTGGAGTTTATTGTCTAAGTGGGGCCAGGATAAACAAAAAGCTTGTAAACAATTTTAACTATCCACGTTTAATTTAGTTCTCTGTGCTCAGTGAGAGACTTTTAGCCCCTAAAACAACTAGCTAGATTCAGAGCATGGAAATATCTGATTCATCAGTGAAGATAAAGGGTGGAAGTTTTGTCATAGGAGGAGCAAGATAATTGAAGGTTTAAATATACCCCAAGAGGTTGTTCCAAGTCCATGACCTGTGAATTGGTGCATTTCTTTCTTTTACCTTTTTAGGATCTAGCCCAAAGATCAATCTTATTGTTAAACCAATATTAGGTTGATAGAGAAAGACATAAAAAATAAACTGAAGCAAAGCATCTGCCCCATCATTTTGGGGAGACTATTGCAGTGAAATCATTGAAAACTCCTGTTGCCAAATACTGCAATTATTTTTCATCCCCATCTGTTTATCTTACTTGAACTCTCCTTATGTCTTGAAACAGTAATCACCTTTGGTCTTTTAAATACATTTCATTCTCTTCTGTTTTTTTTTTTTGTTGTTGTTGTTGTTGTTGTTGTTGTTGTTTTCCATAACCCTTCTCGTTTTCTTTTCCTAGCTCCTACAAACTTCAGAGATTCATGTGATACTGTTCTTGACATTCTTATCCTGTGTACTTTGGGGTTATATCACCTCAGTGGTTTAATAATACATATACCTTTAGCCTTGAACTCTTTAAATTGCAAGATTTTCTTTTTTTTTCTTTTCATACTGCCTGCTGGCATCAGATATAGTTGCAGTTTTTCATTTTTATATGCAATTTTTTTCTAGCAAACCCTAGATTCTGTTAATCTTTTGATAGTTCTCTTTTCCGTGATAGATGGAAGATTTCTATTTCCATAGTAGATTTTCCTAGGTAATTGATAGATTTCTCAAATTTAACCTTCTCAGAACTTTTAATTTATCCTCTTAACTCGGGATTACCCTGCGCTACATTGTTTACTTCTCTAGCAGTTTTCAGGACTCCAATATTACGTTTTTTAAATCCCTCATTTCCTAAATTTCTAATTCTTCTTTGTATACCATATTTAATATTTACATTTCAGTACTCATTTCTTTAGTGTGTATTTGCCCCATAATATGCCAAAGGGAATCCCTATTTCTAAGAAAACCCTATAATTTGACCCCATCTCTCTCAGGAAACTGTTACCCTGTATCTCTTTTTTGTAATAGTTAAATTTTCCAAAGTTCAACCATTTCTGCCTTATACTCACATCATAGTCTCTTTAATTAAAATTTACTGAAATTACACAAAGACCACTAGTAGCCTTCTAATGTCATCAAGGTGCCTCTTTTTAGCGTGTATTCTACTTAATGTTTTTATAGCATTGGATGCTATTGGCCTTTATACTTCCTATTTCTTGTCATCCTCTTTCCTCATCTTCTCTTCTTTCCTCATCTTCTCTCCCAATGCTCTTCGCTGTCTTTTATTTGTTGCTATTTTCCTGTGATGTCTGTTCTTAGAATTTATTCTTGGGTCTTAAACTATCAACACAGACACTTCCAGATGGAGGTTTTGTTTGTTTTTTTTTTTAATTTTTTTTTTTTTTTTTTGAGGCAAGGTACAGGCAGGAATGAAGGTGGGTAGGCAAGCAGGTAGAGAGGAGGAAGAGGAAGAAGAAGAACTTAATTTATTTTATTTCGTTTTGCACATTGGTTGTTCTCTTGAACCCAGGACTTTGGGATGTATGTGGGACTGCTCCCAGGTGTACTAGGCCACTGGGGCCTAGATGGAGTTTTTTATGACTGTCCCGTATCTTACTGCATTATACTGAATTCCAAAGTTCTCACGTTGTCCTCATTGTTTAATTTGTATTTGTTTTGTTTTTGGTTACTTACTAGAATTTTTTATGTAGAGTTACTTTAAAAATCTTTGCTCTTCCCTCAAATATATGTTATAAAGATGGACTAATAGTTGATTATTTACTTATTGCTTAATTATCTGTATATTAAAAACATTTTGCATGTAATTCATTGATTTGTATATTTAAACTATATATTGAAATTGCTAGACCATGAGTTTTGTATGTGTGTAAGTACTCTAGAAGAAAAGACCATGTGGTGGAATAATTTTTATCTTCTATCCCCAAACCCTCCAAATAAGTAAATCAAGTAAACCAAACATCTCAGTCTTACAGTTTTGGAAATAATACATTTATCATAAAGCCTTTTCTCAGTTAAATACCAGTTTCACTGCTTCTTGGTAGATGAAGTATTAAATGACAGAACTTCTTCCTAGGCCATAAAGTAGTAAGATTCTGTTGTGAGTTCTTAGTCACGTGACATAATTTGAGTTCTCTGTGCAAATAGTTGTTACCCACGCGAATCGATGCTGTCACCATAATCATAGACATGAAGTGATGCTAGTAGTAGCCCTAGATTAGCTAAAGATCACTTAACAGGATGATTAAAACTAAGATTTTCCAATAAAATGAAAAGTTGTTATTTAATAACTTAAAAACAGCAGATGACTGAGAAAATACCATTAATTGTGCAAAGAAATGTCAGTATGTTTTCACTGTAAACTGTGTATTGAACTCTTATTACCTGAGCTGTAACGAGGGTACTTAACAACCAGGCAGAAGGACATTTCTAGCAGAGCAAGAAGCACCAGAAATGGAAGTCTGAGATAGTTTTAATCCCCTGACAACCCCTGTGGGAGGATGGGAGGAAATTTGATTTTGATAGTATTGTTACATAAGAATCTTAGTACTGCTCTGCTGGTTATGGAAAAGACCTATCCTCCTCCTCACTCTTAAGATTAGTTTGACTCCTTGATTTAATTAGTGAAAGTTAGGAAATTTTGTCAGAAGCAGAACAACCAAAGCACAATGTTGTCTGTTATAACCTTGTTTCCCTTGGTCCTGCAGATCGCATAAGAACTGCCAGTGATGCTGTGATGTTGTCAGTATGAGGCAGAATCTTATTAGATCTGCAAGTTCAGTTGTTGATTCACCACTGTCCTTGTAGACATTGAGAGGTATATGTCACCATTCCAGAAAACTTCAACAGTAGGAAGGTGTCCATTTAAAGTTGACGTTCATAAAATTGGGATAGAAGGAACATAATAAAGGCAATATATGATAAACCCACAACCAATATCATACTCACTGGTGAAAAATGAAAGTTTCCTCTAAGATTAGGAATAAGACAAGTCTGCCACTCTTACCACTGCTATACAACATTCTACTGGAGGTCTTAGATTGTTTAGACAAGATGAAGAAATAAAAGGAAACCAAATGGGAAGGAGGAAGTTAAACGATCACTGTTTGCAGATGACATGAAAATATATGTTGAAAACCCTAAAGACTGTCAAAAAAAACTATTAGCATTAATCAGTGAGTACAATAATATGGCAGGTCATGAAATCAATACACAAAAATCTGTTGTATTTTTATATGCGAACAACATTATAGAAGAGAATGAAATCACGAAAATATCCCATTTAGAATAGAAGCAAAAATAAATACCTTGAAATTGTAAGACTTAAAGGAAAGAGAGGAAGATACAAGAGATAGAAAGACTTCCTGTGGTTATGACTGGGAAGAATTAACTTTTTTAAAATGGCCATTACCTAACGCAGTATGAAGGTTTAATGCATTCCCCATTAATCACCCTGGCATTTCTTAAGGAAATAGAACAGAAACAATTTAAATTTGTATGGAATAGCAGAGCCAAAGCAATCATGAGTAAAAAAGAACAAAACTGGAGGTATCATACTCCCAGATATTGATCTATATTATAAAGCAGTAGTGATCAAAGCTGCTGGGTACTGGAATTATAATAGAGACACAGATTGTTGGAATAGAACTGAATCACCAGAAATAGACTCACACATATATGGTCAGTTAATTTACAACAAAGAAGCCAAGAGCATACGATGGAGAAAGGAAGTGTTTTTAATAAACAGTGTTTGAAAACCTGGACAACCACTACAAAAGAGTGCAGCTAGGCCACTCTGACACTCTACACAAAAATTTAATTCAAAACGGATGAGACTTGATTCTAAGAAATCACAGAATATTTAGAATATAATATAACCAAGTAATTACACAACACCAGCCTTAGAGAGAGGTCTTTGGAGATTCCACCCCGTTAACAAGGCATACAAAAACAAAAATTAAACAATTGGGACTACATCTAACTAAAAAGCATCTGCACGCCAAAGGAAACCACCACCAAAATAAAAAGACAACCTACTGACAGAAAAGATACTTGCTTTTCATATATCTGACAAGGGCTTAATATCCAAAATATGCAAAGAACTCAAACTCAACAGAAAAATAACGCAAGTAAAAAAATGGGCACAATAACTGGATAGACATTTCTCCAAAGAAAGCATACTGATGGCCAACAGGCATATGAAAAGATGTTCCTCCTCATTCGTTATTAGGGAAATGAAAATCAAAACAACAATGATATATCATTTTACACCTGTGAGATTGACTGTTATTCAAAAGTCTGGAAACAAATGTTGATAAGGATGCCAAGTACAGGGAACACGTTTACACTGTTGATGGAAATGCAAATTGGTGCAACCCTTTATGGAAAGCAGTATGAAGATTCCTCAAAAAAATTGAAAATGGAAATCCCATATGATCCTATTATCCCACTTACAGGTATTCGCCCAAAAGAGAAAAATACTGTTTCGCAGAGATATATCCCCGTTTATAGCAGCAGCTTTTATAGTAGCCAAGAGTTGGAAACTACCGAAGTGCCCACCCTTAGGTGAATATGTAAGAAGATGCAATGCTATACAGCCCCTTAAAAAAGATGAAATTCTGTCATTTACGACAGCATGGATGGAACTAGAGGGGATTATGCTAAGCAAAATAACTCAGAAGGAGAAGACGGATAACCAGATGATCTCCCTCATATTTGGATTATTAAGAAAAAAAGCAAAGGAACAGACAAACAAAAACTAATCCCTGGACATTAACAATAGAACTGAAGTTGCCAGTAGGACATGGGGTGGAAGGTGGGAGAAAGTCGTAGTGGGCTCTAATGGATAGTGGCGTAAACTTTTAGTAATTTGGTGTTGGGCAGGGTCTGTTGTCATAAATCTAAGGAATGAGGAAGCTGCACAATGGATTTATATTATAAATCAAGGTTACCTCAAATATTAAAAATAAAATTCATGTTTGGAATTACTATTTTGCTTCGTACCTAGGCTCTTTCCCTCCACTTAAAGACCAAGGTACTCAGCCTCTCAGATGCAATAATGCTGACTCCACTGAGCTGCTCTAAATGTAATTGTTACATGAACTAGAATATTTAAGCTGATATTGTCAATGTATTTTCATCCTGTGGTCAAACTATCTTAGCCAAATTATGACAAATGAATGAATTGGTGCTAGTAATCACCATCATAGGACTGGGAATCCAAATGATTACTCCATTCTATGCAATTATACCAGTATCCGAAGTCAGATTATATCAGAAATTTAAGTCATGCCTTTTTCACTATTTCATACAATTTCATACAGTTTCAAAAGAGGCATCTTTAGTGACAATATATTAGGAAATACTCATTTTTGTTTTGAAATGAGATAAAGAGAAGCATCTAGGTGTTGTTGAAAAACAAAGAAACTGGTAGATTTTTGAAAACAAATCAATCCTCGTGTATAGAATCATATAATATAAAATATCTGAAGGATCCTGGATGTCTCCTAGTCCAAGATAGAGGCATAAATCTGTTATGTTTTCCCAACTGTTTATCCAGTCTTTTTAAATATGTTAGGAACTGCATCTCATTACCTCTCAAGGCAAAATATTTGTTGATAGATCTCCTAATTATTAATAAATTATTTCTTGTTCGAATTGAATTGTGTTTTCTGCCAACATATCTTACTCACTTTTTAGACTGATCACTTTTTTCTGGGTATAATTTTTTATTTCTTTATTTCGATATAGTCAATGACCTTTTGTGTTTTGTATTTAGCTTGTAACACTTCAAGAAGCAAAACTGCTGCTAAATGAAGATGATTACCTTATTAAAGCTGTATATGACTACTGGGTGAGAAAACGTAAAAACTGCAGGGGTCCATCCCTCATTCCTCAGATAAAACAAGAGAAAAGAGACGGCTCTACCAACAATGACCCTTATGTTGCTTTTCGGAGGAGAACAGAGAAAATGCAAACTCGAAAGGTAGTGTGCAAATTAGATTTAACTGAATATACTTTCATAAGTGTTTCAGAGAAATCATTTATTTTGTTACTTGAGTAATTTTGAATAATTTGAGCATAGGCGATGAAGACATTATTAAAATTAATTTTAGAAATCTTGATCATCTACCTGAAACTAGTATAATTTTATATGTCCATTATACCTCAATTTTTTTTTTTTAATGGAGCTAGTGCATAAGAAATCCTGCTTTGTAGTGACTTCTATTGACTCATTGTTTTAATACCTATACCTTTTAAAAATGTGTTGATCGTAACATTTTAGGCTTACAGTTAAAGTGATATGAGGACTTTATGTACCTCCAGAGTTTTGAGTTCTTCATTAAACTATGCATTCTCTGTGTATCCTCTGGGAAATTTCACAACTTTCAGTTCCTTTGAAACCATATTCTAAATCATGAAAATAAAAATGAACCTTACTGCCCCTTACTGTCATGGGAAAGAGGGAAAGGCTCAAACATTTTCAAGTCTGCTGCAACAGTCTAAAGTAACAGTGGAATCTTCTCCTTTTCTGAATTGTGTTATGTCAGATTTCAAATTGCTGGATTTGTCCCCTTTTGGCTTTAAGGAGTAATGTGAGCCAGAATTTTAAGAGAACAGGGTCTCATGCTGTGTAATGATATATAGGGAAAGCATTATTTCAGAGGGTGATAGTCATTGTCTTCCTTTCCTCATAAATAATAAATGCCATACATGGTAGCACATTTTCTAACACTGCAAAATATTAAGAACAAACAAATGTAAAAACCATAAGGAATTATAATTGGAGGCAAAGCATTTTTTGTGGGTTTCTATTTCTCCTAACCTTGAAAGCTTGCCCTTGTCAGCTGTTAATATAACAACTGTGATGCATAACAGCTGCCAAGGATAGTATATTTTAAGAGAAACTTTCCTACTGTTGAACTAGAGTTCTCTTTCTTAGATTTCCCAAGCGTAATGACATTCCCTAGCCCAGGCTGAGTTTTCAATTTGGCATTTTATTTCTTAGCTAAGAAAATCCAAGATACTTTATAAAGATTTAATGCGTCCCTAGACTAGAATGAGATAAGATTTTTAAGTACAGTAAAGCTTATAAATATGAACAAATGAACATGAGGAAGTTAATCTGAAGAATTGAGATATGTGATTGATTGAGATATATTGCAAAACATAAATATTGTTAAAACTTAACGTCTTCTGAAGTAAAAGTCCTATTGAACTTACTTTAGTGAACAGATATGATCTTAAAATTTAATATTTATTGATGGACACAGTATTTGAAATGTTTGAATGTTTTATTCTTAAATAGAGTAAATTAAAATCACTCTTTTCTAACCAGTCTCTATTGAGAATTGCTAGTAATCAATTGTAAAACATATTCCTGACTCAGATTCCTATCCTTTCTTTTATATGTTTTTGTTTTCCTCTGCAAAATGGTATGTTTTCTTTCCCGGTAGTGCTTTTAGTCCTGTGTATTTTCAGTGGTGGCACTGAAGACTATTCCCCTTCATGTGTGCTCTTACTGCTTAGAAATATTTATAAGTTTCAAAATAAGAAAGTTAGAAAAGCCTGTACAGTAAATGCCCCCTATGCGTTCAGGAGATGGGCAAGTAATGAGATATGTGAAAATGAATAGAGCTAGCAAAGCTTCTCTGCTTCCTTTTCTGTTTCATAAAATGAGATAGCTGATGAATAGGCTGAAGTAAAGGACTTATGAAACAATTTGGTTGGCACTTTAGAATTTGACTTTAATTCACTAAGCGAGTATTTTAATTTGGGAATGTTTATGTATTTTAGAACATTCTTACCTGAGATAGTCTTAAGTACCAGTATGTCTGAATGTACTAACTGGGAAATTTTGAGTCAGCATGCACATTTAGTATGCTTAGCCCTGTCGATAAAAACTGTTACTGTCTGTGCCTTCTCTCCTCCCTTTGTGTGGCCCAAAAGAAGCAGGATAAACAGGAGAGGAAATTCCCAAAGTCGTGGTTCTCAGTCTGACTGCACGTGATAATCATCTGTGTATTATCCTTGAAGATCTACAGTTACTCTAAAGTACAGCAGTTTGAAAACCACTTTCAGAAATTTGGCAATAGGATAGAATTGTATAGCTGAATTAGGAATTAACTCAAGCAGAGACAGGGTAAAGGTAGAAACAGTAAAGGTAGTGAGTGCATGGAAAAGAAGTGAGTATTAAATCATGGTTTGTAATATTAATATAACTAGATAATCATTGAAAAAGATCAAAGAAGCCCAAATTGAAGATATATTACAAAAATAAATTTCCTCTACTCTTCAAAAATGTCAAGATGCTGCTAACAATAGAAAGACAGAGGGGAGCACCCTGATGGCTTAGTAGTTAAGTCTGCAGCCTCCTGCCAATACTGTCTATATATGTCCCAAGAACCCAGGGTTCATGTCCCAGGACCAGGGTGGGTTTTGAGGGGAACAGTCAGATGGACAACTACATACATGCTTCTTTCTCTCCCTGCCTTTCTTCCTCTGATCACCTTCATTCTGACTGCACCTTTTCTTTAAAAAATAAAAAATACAACTAAATGTACTTTTAATTATGAATCGGATCCTAGACTACACAAAAACATGCACTAATGAATTTTAGTGATAATAATTATTCCAGAAATGTCAGTAGCAGTAAATGTAACTGTTTTGTGTGTGTGTGTGTGTACATATATATATAGTATATATGCATATATGAAGTATTTTTATATAATTATTACAGAGTACATTAGCGGGGCAACCGATGAAATCAGAAGTCTGTAATTTAGATAATGGTATTATATCGATATTAATTTTCTGATTTTTTATTATTGTGCTGTCGTGATATATATATATGTCAGAGATTGAGATCAAGATGGCAACCTGGTAGGAATGGGTCCCATCTCCTCCCCACAGACAAACCAGAAATTCACTATTTTCCATCCCTAAATATTGAGGAAAAGCAGGCTCAGAGGCTATAGAGAGGCAGAAGCAACCAGTACCCAAAGGGTAGGCAGAAGCAACAGGGTTCAGAGCTACACTGCAGATTCAGGATTTGGGCCATGGCACCCAGGACTAGATGGCTTTTCTAGTGAGTTTTGCTAGACCTTCAGAGGAGAATTAGTGCCTGTCCTCAAACTCTTCCAAAATATTGAAGAACAGGGAGCACTCCCAAATACTTCTAAGGCTAACATACACTGTTACCAAAAGCTAGTATGTATGTATGTGTGTATGTATGTATGTATGTATGTATGTATGTATGTATGTATGTATGTGTGTACGTACGTATGTATAGAGAAAAGAGAGAGAAAGCAAATGTAAAATATTAACCTTTGGGGACTCTATCTGAAAATAAATGGGAATTCCTTATACTAATTTTATATAGTTTTTTTTATAAAATCTGAAATTATTTCAAAATTTAAAAAATGGAAAGAACAGGACTGGGGAAAAGAAAAATTAGCACGTATAGTTATTTGGATCTAAAGAAAGCAAGAAATTAATAAGACAGGGTAGAAGCAAATAGTCCAAGGCTTAGTTGTAGAAGTGCAGAAGCAGTCTTAAAGGAACCTGTGCAATTTTTAATATTGTTCAAGTGGCTTGTAGCCTTACATTGTTATTTTATCTTTTGAATCTGTATTCTGTCATTCTTATTAGACTTAATTAACCCTTTCGATAAAAAAGGGGCATGTGAAATAAATTCCCTGTGCAGTGTGGGCACTTTAATATTTGCTATTTGTAATGTTACCTTTTTTCAATTAGAAGGATGTATTACTGCTTGTTTGCTCCCTCTACTCCCACATGCTTAAAGAATATACTTTGGATTTTGCTTTTGGATAAGATAAAAAGATGACCTGTTAACATTAACATTAAAATATTTGGTAGGCAGTTCCTTAATGGAACTAGCCTAGGTCTGAGAGGTGATTAATTTTCAAATGCAAGGAATTTTCCACATTAAATTATGGTTTGACTCTTTCTCAGTTTTTATTTTCTCTTTTATCATCTTTCAGTATAAAAGATTATACTCCTGGCTTTCTTCAGATTCTTTCTATATCAGATTGCATGATTAGCTCAAGAATGGAAAGACTGCTTAAGTACAGCTTTCTCTGTACACAATTAGGGTTGGTAGTGGTCTATTTTAAATCATGTCATGCCTAATATAAAGTAAATATTCTGTGGTTTTTGATTAAATAGCATTTTATAAATTATGTACAACATATATGTTTATATGTATATTTCACAGTAATTTTTATATAGATGATACTAATTGCAACTGAACCTTCTCCAGTTATTAAATGGGAATTTTCAAGTTATTTCTTACCCTTGAAACATATGAACTTATTAACAGCAATACTATGAAATTCAGAATTTTACTAAATCTTTTCTTTTCACTCTGTATTGATGTATTATTACACTGAGACATGATAATCTTATTCCTGAAGATGTTTTATATCCCTCCCACTTTCAGTTTTCCTTCTGAGTTTCTGAAGTGCTTGTCGTTGTGCATGTTTATACTATAGTATATTGAACTTTCTAAGCCCAGTTTCAGAGCTTGGGAAAATTTAAAGATAGTCTTTTTGGCTATTTTTAGGTAACCTTGATTTTAGAGAACAGTGTCTGTCATTGGAAAATACCTTGTATATGAATGAACTGCATTTTCTAGTACCCTAAGGTTTTGTTTCAAATAGACTTAAATTTGTTTACATTGGAATTATCCTTTCTATGTCATTACATCTTTCCAGTAGCTAGTAACATTTTTTTAATGTTGATTGATATTGCTTGCGCTTATATTTTTAAAGTTAAATATTCTTTTATGTAGATGATGTTTAAATTGTCCTTGTCTTAACATTTAATATTATTTAGCATTTTGGTTTTATAAAATTAATTTAGAACCAGTAAAGTTTTGTCAAATAAAGCTGGAAATGTGGCTAATTGTACTAATAGTTTATGCTTCTGAAATTGTTATTTTCATTAGAATCGCAAGAATGATGAAGCCTCTTATGAAAAGATGTTGAAACTGAGACGAGAGTTTAGTAGAGCCATAACAATTTTGGAAATGATTAAGAGGAGAGAAAAAACAAAGCGCGAATTATTGCACTTAACCTTAGAAGTTGTGGAAAAAAGGTAACATCACTACTATTATGTACTACTGACAGCTTTATTCAAACGCTGTCCAAAATATAACCAAATTATTTTTGTTTGCTAAGCTTTAAAACTTCTGAGATTGATATGCTTAAAAACATCTATTTTTGAAGAATTGTGGGTTGAAAATTTGGGGATATTTGTGTGAATGGTACATAGTTCCTCAAATGGTTTTTTTCCAAGAATTGTTAATTTTTATTTAGAAAAGAACTTTTAAAGATCATTTTATCCTCTTCTCTGTATTAAAGATAATGTTCAAATTTGAAGGAAATAAATATTTTATTTTATTTTCTGAGCACATAAATATTTTTTGTTTCAATACATTTGTAAAATATGACCCAAAATGTGAAAGTTATTTTCCCGCATATTTAAATAGACTACTTAACCTAAAAGAATTTTGTGTGCGTTCTGTGGTAAATATTCTAATCACTTCCCAGTGCTTGAAAATATAAAGTATATGAGAAATCTTGTCTACCTTTGTGATATTTTGGCTTTTTTGGTTTGTTGTGTTTTCTGTAAGTCCCAAATAGGAGTTTCTTTACTCTTACAAATTTTCTTTTAAGAATTATCTGATTTTCAGCTCTGTTTGAATAGTTGTGTTTGAATTGATTGATGTGTCTTTTTTTTTCTTTATTTTGTTACCTTTTCAAGATATCATTTGGGAGATTATGGTGGTGAAATCCTGAATGAAGTGAAAATCAGTAGATCAGAAAAAGAATTATATGCTACTTCAGCAACTCTTCATAATGGAAATCATCACAAAGTCCAAGAATGTAAAACTAAGGTGAATATCCTCAAGGAGAAAGCATGTATGGTAGTAACTGATAAAACAGTTAATGATTTTTGTAGTTGTCTTAATACAGATCAGTCAAATAAGAAAGTAATCGACATGTATTTAATTCTTTCTGTTTGCCAAACACTTTGCTAGGAATTTTTACTTGCATATTGACTCATTAATCCTTTTAACAACCTTTTGAGATGGATTTTACTTCTTTGTGATTTTTAGATCATTATAGCCAATAAGAGGCATATTCAAGACAACTCCAGGTCTAACAACAAAAAGTCCTCTAACTTCGGATCATAATTTCTTCCTAATAAAGATCAGAATAAGTTATTACTTTAATCTCTTAAACTAGAGGATTATACTTATTAAGTGTTCACTTGGTACATTAATTCAAATATTTGAGATACACAAAAATTAATAAAAATCTTTCATTTAAGAAACTTGTTTTTAAATGAAATAGGTATTGACTGAAGCATTTAGACAATAGAGCTTTACTGTGCAATAAGATTTTATAAGTAGCTTAGGGTGTTTGTGGAAAATTCATCTTTAAAAAATGTACATAATCCTCATTTTTCGTGGGTTCATTCTTAAAGGTCAAGAAGAATGTGGAGTAGGATGATTCTTCCTTTGTTCAACTCATGTCAATTCAAACACCAAAGTTCTTTCTTATTAATCACAGGCATCTAGCCCACCTACCTGATTCCCTTTAAATCACATTTGCCTCTCTAGCCAAAATGTTACCAATGCAGTAAATGTCATCTTGTAAGTTATTTTTTTAAATCCATTTAATATAAATCAGTACTTTTAAGTATATCATTAGTAGGCCTGGAATGTGAAAATCTCAACCCAAAATTACGACAGAATCAGCCTTTATTATATCTGATCTTTTTTTAGGTAAGAATAAACACAGCCTATTTAAATACTAATTTTAAAGACATGATTACATCCATTGTTGTTTTACCCTCTTTCACATAGTTAACAGTATTTACTATGTCACACATCACACCTTAAAATATGGGTCATTTCTAAGAAGTTGGGATTTTCTTTTTTATGATGTAGCTATATCCATTGTATGGAACAATTTATATCTCACTAAATAATTTGGTAATTAAGCAGCATTGCCATTGTATATATACTTTTTGATCCTAAAGTAGTTTTAATAAAAATCTGTACTACATGGGAACATAGCTTCTTAAATGTTTTTACAGTGTCATATTGCTTGTACTTTGCTTAGAACAATCATTTACAAACCTAAAAATGATAGTTCCCTGTTTATGGAAAAGGAATGCCAGTATATTAAAACAAAGAAACAGAGTTGTTCCCTTGAGGAAAGACAGGTACTACAAACCAGCCAGTCTGTTAGTTTTTGCCATATGGCCTCTCAAGTACCCCCAGAACAGTTTGATCATTGTTCAGTTGAGATAGTAATTATATATTCTAAAAGGTGAAGTCTTCTAGATAATAGGTTTATACTTCATAAAAAATATTACTATCCACAGACATTTTTAAAAATTGCAACCAAATAAATTAATGAATTTATCAAGTTCTAGAATAAAAATTATTTATTTTCATCATTAATTAGTATAATGGATTTAAATAAAATTAAAATTGAATTCAGGTGCCTTTTAAATGAAAAACTGCATTATAATAGCACTTTTTAAAAATCACTAATATCTTAAGTATTAATAACTATGAAAAATGGATATAAGTACGTAATTATTTTTCATTGTAACTTGAAGAAAGTAAAACATTTTCAATTTATGGCCAATAATTTTTTCTTATTAAAAACAGTAAATAAAATAGCCTCCCAGGTAAAGTGTATGTTTTTCAAAGAGCAGTCTAGTTTTTCATGATTTCTAAAATTATTTTCATTTCTTCCTTTTGGGGGAAAAATCGTCATGTAATCAGCACCCTCATCATTTGTCTTTGAAAGAAGAGGCTTCTGATGTGGTTCGTCAAAAGAAGAAGTACCCAAAGAAGCCTAAAGCAGAGGCTTTGATAACATCTCAGCAACCCACTCCTGAGACATTGCCTGTGATCAATAAGAGTGACATTAAGCAATATGACTTTCACAGCTCAGATGAAGATGAATTTCCACAGGTGCTTGTTTTAAAACTATTTTAAAAACATTTCCTTCTAGTCTTTGATGTTGCTGTATTTTAAGACATAATTGACATCTTACAGTTTTGATTCTTGCTTGCTTCATTTAATGTTATAGCATAAGCATTTTCTACATCATGTAGTTACTGAAGTGGTATTTGCTTTCTATCAGATGGATACAATTTATTCTATTGTGGAGTATTGGATGTTTTCCCCTTTATAAAACTTTTCCCTTTTATAAAAAGTAAACATCTCTGTCTTTGCCTTCAGTATTTAAAATAGTTAGAAATGGAATTACTGAACCAAAGATTATTAATATCTTATGACATTTAAACACAAAATTTTAAATATTCAATAGTAATTCCCTTTTTACCATATTCCACCAGCATTGTGTTGTATGATTTTTAATGTAAATTTTACTAACATGTTTGGCAATAATTACTTGATCTAAAAAAGGTTTAGAAGAACAGGTTCATGTTTTAACTTATAAAGTTAATTCTTTGATATATATTGCAACAATTTTATAGCAAAAGGCTCTCAATTTAAGATCTTGATTTTTCTTTCCTAAGTGCTATTATTTTTAAAATAAGACATACATTTTTATGTCAAATGATTTTATATATGTGTGTATGTATATATATATATCTAGTCTTACAATATATATGTACACATATATATACATACATACACACACGCATGCACGCACAACATATATTATATAAAATAGTACCTGGTCTAGTAGTACCCTGTTTTTCTTTTCTTTTTTTTTTCTTTAAGAAAAGGTATAAGCAAAGTGAAAGCTGGAAGGTTGGCAAGCAGGAAGAGAAAGGAGGAAGAAGCCCCTATGTCTTATTTTTATTGGTTCTTCTTGGTTCTTGGGATATATGTTGACTGTGCTCAGCCAGAGAAGGTGGACTCAATCGCTACTCCACCGGGGCATGCTTCTTTTGCCTTTTTTATATAGTTTAGACAATCCAAAGAAAATAATGTACAAACTTTATCATATTTCAATAATTTTACTTACTGCTTTAAAAAGAAGTTTTTGAAAATCAACATCATAGATTTGGAAGCATTACAGGTTGTAATTATTTAAATCTGGAGTTTACATAAAATGTGTCCCCTTTTTGCTAGATTATATTGTTTTCACTCTTGTCATTGATTTAGTCTCTCTACCTCAGATATTATTTTAGCATCCGTATGTATTATAACAAATGCACAAAGGTGTGTTTAATTTATTATGCTCTTGAAAAGCACTTAATGAAATCATTCTTTGGATTTGTCAGAGGGTTATTTGGGTAGACTCAGGCAAAGCTTTGACTAGTCTTGACCATTTTTAAAGAATGGGAGCAATATTATTCTAACAAATAATAATTTTCAAGATAGAAACTCTAGAAGGTCTCTTGGCAGAGAAAACAGCACAGCACTTTGACATTTCTGGCCATGAAATACTACGTTGAAGAGAGAGGGTGAACAGAATGATGGCTGTAGTAGTCGCCAGAGGGCAAATGGCCTCTATACATTACACATTCTAGGAAACTATTAAAGTATGTTAAGTAAGGCTGTGGCAGGGTTAGATAAATGTATCCATATTACCCTTATATTGGTGGTACTGATGGCTGCCTGTAAGTTTTGCTATACATCCCCAGTCCTTTAAGAGCGATGTCATGGGATGACAGGTGGAAACTTCCCCTAACTACTGTAGTCGGTCCATGTAGTCTGAGAGTAGAGCGTACTCAGCAGACTAGTCGTGGTCCTCAAGCCTTAAGGGGTCTTCATTTCTGTTCTAAGTTCTTAGAACATATTGACCCCAACCCCCATCCCATATGAAAATTGCATTTGTAATCTTTTAGGTTCCTCTGCGTGCTTGTAGTAGATTTCATTAATGTTTATAATGGTATCCCTATTTGCTGAAGATTAAGTAAGCATTTACTTAGACATCATTCAGTGAGGCAGCTTTTAGAATGTAGCTCTTAAGAAATAAGTATGTATTGCTAAAAATATGATTAAGCTTATGCCTAAAAGAAAAACTTTTGGCCACCTTGGTGGAGTAGTGGTTAGGTCAATCGCCTCTCAAGGAGCGCAGCCAGTTTGCGGGGTGGGGGGATTGGGTGGGAGGGAGTGAAGGACACACAGCCTGTGTGAACACAACTAAATAAAAATAAAATGTTTCTTTCTCCTCTGTCTGCCTGCCTACCTACATGCCTTCATTCCTATCTACACCTTTTCTTTAAAAAAAAAAAAAATACAGGTGGCGGGGATTGGAAAAAAATCATTTTAATTGGACTTGCCCAACTGAGCGCAGCAGAGCAAGCTAAACACTGTCTGCTTGTTCATGTTTGTGATTCTCCTAATATCTCTTTCTTCCTATGTCCCAGACTAAATCCTTGAATCACTCCTGGGAAATGATTGGGAGGAAGGGATACTTTATGTAAAATTTCTGAGACTTTGTGACACTTCTTTGTGGGTTTTAGAAGAGGTAGTTGATTTGCAAAGGAACCAAAGTGTGAAATTCACATTTGGGATTTCCTTTCAAATTTCAGGTTTGAGGCTTGTTTCCCCAAGAAGAATAATCAGCCCCAGTTTACTGTTTCTGTGTCTCCCTCATAGGGTTGGTGGAGGTATATTGGAACCTCAAACAAATGCCTTTCTCCCCTGGATGACCCTGCTCAGTGGTAATTTAACCACAGTTTGGAAATAATGTGGAGAGAACATTTTTCATCTCAAAATAGGAAGAGAGGGATTTGTGAGGTTCAGAAATTTCCAAGTAAATATGGTTGAGCCAGCGTTGTCAGAAAAAGAGATGTACTCCAAAGTGAAATTTCGAGACAACTGAAACTTAAGTACCAAAACTTTTTTTTTTTATTTTAACCATTATGGGTAGATATTTATCTAGATAAATTATTTCCCTGCTATATCAGTGTCTATATTATTTCATTTAATCTTTTTTGATGGCATTTATCAAGTATGCTAAATGTATTAATGCTTCCCTAGAAGTTCACTGAGATTATATGGGAATATTTGACCTACTATCACATGGTTCCAGGAAGGATGCTTATGAAAGTCTTCATTTATTCTTTCGTTGTTAGATTGTTCATTTATCACTTTTCTCTGCAACCAGTCTGCTTACCTTTAACAAGTCTTTTTTTCTCTTCTAATCCTCTTAAGTTTAAAAAGTGATTTAAAAAGAAGAGTGGTGGGAAAGCAAGGTGCTCCCTTTGAGTAAAATATTATGCCTTTTATGACTGTTTGGTGGGTGTTGTAGGGATCTAAGGATAACCTTGTGTTCTCTCTCTTTCTTCCTGATGTTGGGCTTTATTACAGAGAGTTATTGTATGAAAACATAGGCGAAGAATAATTGTTATTGTAAAGCACTTATTGCCACATTATTTACAAAATATAAGTGGGTATATAAAAACAATATCTCTTTGTAGGTCTACAGCATTAACATGTTCAGAAACAATTAAGCAGTGCTATCTGAACTTAATTGCAAGAATTAATTTAGTCAAAATAACAATTTTTGCTGCAGAAAAATGTTGCTTAAATGTTTGGGGGGAATTCACTACCTAATATAGGAGTGATTTTTCATTTGTGAGGAGATTCTAATTTTAGACTATTACAAGATTGGCCTGTTGATTTTTGAAAACTCCTAAATGGAATTCTTCATACCTCTTTTTTTCTAGGTACCGTCCCCAGTATCAGAACCCGAGGAAGAAAATGATCCTGATGGTCCCTGTGCTTTCAGGAGGCGGGCAGGATGCCAGTATTATGCTGTAAGATCTTTATTTTTTGTGATACTTTTGTGAACTGTAATAAACAGATAACTCATGTGAAGGTGACTTAGTCTTCATCTAGAAGTGGGAAGTCCATCAACATTTTGTATTTAATAATTATGCAGATACCAGTAAAAGAACTTCAGAGGAACTGAGTCCTTTCAAAGATATCATAGTCTTTACTTGGAAATTGATAATTCTTCATATTTTTAGAAATTAGGTTTCACTTTGGACTTTTAACTGTAGTTTCAATGGTTAGGAAATTACTATGTCACTCAATTAAGTGAGCCCAGAAACTCTTAATTGAACCTTTGCTAGCTGCTGTTTGTTGAATTTACTGTTAGACAAGCCCATCTTTTGCATACATACCCAATAAGTCTCAAACATAAATGAATCATTTTTAAATATTCCACATAGCAGCATTTTGTCTAATAAATATATTCATAACTTTTGAAACTTAAAAATTATTTTGTGCTGCTTTGTCAAGTTTTGGAGCAGCATTAAATTAAGGAACGACCCTCGTTCCCAGTTGTACTGGTTTAACTAAAATGAGCATAGCTTTTCATAATATGACTTGTGGAGACCATTTGTCTTGATGAATTACGCTAAATGTATATACTTCTGACTTTCTTAGAAGAGACAGAGAGAAATGTAGAAGATATAGAGATTTTTTTTCCAAGTTATGCTAATACGGAAAAGGAAAAATTATTGTGAAAAAGGAAAGAAGTAAGACAGAAAAATAGAATGGTAAGTGAATAGGAAGGCAGAAAAATGGACTACATGTTCTTAAAAATAAAGAGGATTCATCAACTTTACCTATATGCCTGCCTTCTTGAAGTGGTTTTTATTTGAGTCCAGAAAATTTTCTTCTAATTTATCTCAGTAGCAAACCTATAGATTATTAACTTCTTCATTTCTATTTTTCTACATAAATGTTAGACATATTATTTTTTAAGGTATGTATGTATGTGTGTGTGTGTGTGTGTGTGTGTGTGTGTGTGTATACATCCTACATGTATTTATATTTCTAAAACTGACTTCTGTTTGCGTTATTTTGGTGAGCAAATTTTTTATTCAGTTTTATAAAATTTTACTTAGTTAAGATCATTAGACACCAATTTAACAGTTTCATATCTAAATTTTACTCTAATACTATAGTTATTTTCATCATTAACCTTATTTCAGATTTAGTCCATGAATTTTAATTGTTTTTTAAATTTTCTTTTCCAGCCTCGTTTGAACCAAACTAACTATTCTTTCGAAAATTCAGAATTGGCAGATTTGGATAAGTTAAGATACAGGCACTGTCTTACAACACTCACAGTCCCAAGAAGATGTATAGGATTTGCAAGGAGACGAATTGGCAGAGGTGGAAGGTAAACCATTTGTTTTGACCTGATTTTTGTTTACAAGTTAGAAAGGAAGGTATAATGAGAATGTTACTAAGTTTTTTCCAGGTTTTACCTAGTTTTTATATTACTTTTCAGGGTCATCATGGACCGAATATCCACAGAACATGACCCACTCCTGAAACAGATAGATCCTGAAATGCTGAATGGTTTTTCAAGCTCTTCCCAAACTATAGACTTTTCTTCTTCTAACTTCTCTCGGACCAATGCTTCCAGTAAACATTGTGAAAATAGACTGTCCCTTTCTGAAATATTAAGCAATATCAGATCATGTCGACTACAGTGTTTCCAGCCAAGGCTACTAAATTTACAGGACAGTGATAGCGAAGAATGTACCTCAAGAAAACCAGGGCAGACTGTGAACAGTAAAAGAGTTTCTGCAGCATCAGTAACTTTACTGAACACCAGCAAGAATGGCATATCAGGTAAACTGTCACTTTGTGAAAAGTATATCCTTTCATACTCTTTTCTCCTTCATTTTCATTATCCATTAAATAAAAACTCTCAAGGTAAATGCTGAAGGTTTATTTTTATAATCCTACTGAGAAGAATTTACTACTTTTTTCCTCCAGTATAAGAAATTAAACCCTGTCATTTGTAGTTCACATTTTAACCAAAATTTTCTGATATCTATAAAACCATTCATGTGTTTTGAAAGAGTTTACTTAGTATGGTGACTGTGTAGGCAGAATGTGTAGTTGTTTTCTATAGACAGGTTATAAGCTGCTTCCAGATCATCATAGCACAATAGAGTTTACTTTTGTTAAAGAAAACTGCCATTAACTTTTTATAAATGTAATAAACATTGCTACTCAAGTGTGCAATGGAAAATTTTCTTTAAAAGACTCCCCATACATAATTGTAATTTTTGTCTGATAACTTATCTCTCTGAGATTGGAAAGTATTGTCTTTTTTTTATTTTAAGAGACATTATTATACTCAGTATTTTTATGACATATACATTGTAAATAATGTGTAAAATTTAGAGAATCTGAAATCTAATTTTGCTTTCTTCTGTGGATAATCTATCACATATATATACAAGTATGTGCAGTTTATAGATATCTTTAAAATATATTGCAAATAATGCCTGGTATTCAGAGACAAAACTAGATGTGACTTGATACCCTTTCTTTATGTATTTCTGTATTTCTTGCATAGTGCAATTTTTATGAGAAATTATTAGGTTAAGCTTCTTTAAAGTGATTTTAAATCATTTTAGCTTGAAATTTGGTCTCAACAGTATTCAGTCATTTTTAGTAACTGAACTGCTTATTTTAATACTTGACTTAGACATTTATCTGTTTAAAGGTTATAATGGAAAATTGGATTTGTTTGAATGATTGGAAGTTGGCATATCATTTCTCCAAATTAGTTGGTTAATTTTCTCCTAAATGAACTTAGGTAAGGAAAATGGCATCCTGTTATATACAGGTCATGAGTCTATGAAGTTTGATGAGCTTTTGAAGCTGAAATGAATACCCAATATGATTTGAGTTTGTAAGATTCATAGGAATCTAAAGATAGTAGGAAGTTGACAAATATTAGGTCAAATCTTTTTTCAGCCAGCTCCAAAACATTGTCAAATTATTTAATTGAACTGGAATTCCAGTATCAAAATCTATAGAAAATAACTTGCCAAAAAGGGAGTTTAAAGACATCATCTATAGATATTTACAGTTAGATTTGACCATAGATTGAGTTTCTTCTCTTCTAATGAATAATCTATCAAAATGTGGTTTTACTGTTTCTACTCAAACAAGGCCAGATATTTGCAGCTTTCTACGTACACTCCTGATAAACACCAGATTTATTTGACTTGACTCATTTTCCAGATAATGTATGTATGTTGCATATACTATTATATCATCAGTATTCTGTATGTATTGATTCAGAATATATTTTAATATAATTTTTAAAACTCCTGCATAATCAGCTCTAGAATTGTATGACACTAGTCTAGTATACATCAGCATAAAATAAGCATTGCAAATATTATCTTAGACATGCATGCACTTCTCAAGGAGCTTAAATATAAACATGCAATGTTAATATCTGACAATAAGATTTTTTTCCTTTCCCTTACAGGGAAAATAGTCCTTTTGGTCTGCGTAATTTTTCCTGTCTTATGGTTGGTTTTTAGTGCATTCAACATAGTGCCATTTCTTTGTTCACTAGCAAAATTTAAAACCTAAAGCAATAATTAAACTCCATTAGAATCAAGTCTTGAAATTGAGTATTTCAGATAATATATTTAATTATTTGATTAAACTAGAGTAAAGATTCTGTTTCAAGCTTTCTTTATCTGCTGTGACCCTATAGTTATGGAAGCCATAGGTTTTTTGTTTTTAACAGTTTTTTTGTTTCAAAATACTAGGAATGAGTGTATAAATGCATATGAAATAAGTCTTCTAACTCCATTTTTGTAAACAGACTGGCATTTTTAAGTGCCCATCTGTACCAGTTTTACTCATTATGTAGTTTTCTCAGTTCTTGTTAGATAATTTGGATTCATTTACAGCTCAGTAAATACTGATAGAAGTTCCTTCATGTATTTGAAAAGAAGGATGTAGGAATTACATCTTCATGTGTATTTGGTTTCTTTTAACTATGTGTCTTTAACACGTTTGCCTTCTACTTACTCTTAGTGGACTTGGTTGTGATAGGATGTATGTCTTTAACAATATCAAGACTAACACAGGACATATTTGTACCTGATAAAGTATCACTTAGTTAAGCAAATTATGAGTACTGAATTTTCTGTGTCACTGCTGGGAATCCCCAGGAAATAAAGGGTTCAATCAAAAATAGAAACCTAACATACTTGATAATAATATTTATTTGTATCCCAAGTTCCTTAGTTTTTAAATACCTTGAATTTGAAGGGTAGTGTCAAAGAATTTTCCTACTTTTGTTTTGTTAATAACCCCCAATTGAACTCATAATCCCTCTGTTTAAATTGTTTTACATTAGAATATTTTAATTCCAATATCACAGAGAACTTAAAGGAAGACAAATTGAAATGTATGTCCTAGATATTAGAATAAGTAAGACTAAAGACTATTTTAAAGCAGAGATATGTTTGTTAACTACTGTACTTTCTTAGTTGAAAAATACTTAAAGAATAGGAGCAGGAGAGCATAAGGAAAGATAAAATGGACTGGACTGGGCAAGTGAATAACCAAGGAAAATTTAATCTCATAATTATATCTATATATATTATTATAATTATTTGGATTCCGTTATATATAAATAACTATGTTACATGTCAGAAAGTTTTACTGGACACTCCTTGCCTTCAGGTTTACAACACATGGCAGGTTTTACATTCCTTATGTAGAAAGATGCTAACAGTTTTTAGTAAGTTGAAACTGAAGTATTGTCTAACTGTTCTTTTGAGATAATGTTCTTAAATACAAACTTCAAGAAATTATATTTTACATCTAAACATAGCTTTGCTTATTCAGATTTGAAGGGCTGGATTCATTTACATTTCATCTTGATTTGGCGGATGCCTTTGGTTGCAAATTAACACTTTTTTACATTTCTCATATGTCTTAGATTAAATTGATACCAACAGCCCTTTGCCAGCTCTAAATATCTTTATTTTGCCAATTTTATAAGATTATCAGCATTTTAAATAGTTTCCCTGGAGAAATACCTAATTTTAATTTTCCAGTTTCTCTTTTCCCACTAGTTTTTGAATTGCCATAAAATGTTTGCAAGCATAAAAGGTTTAGATAAAACTGTGCTTTAACAGCTAGCTGAAATACTCATAAGGATTTATTTCTGAGGTTAGGGTTATTTCTGAAGGTGAGAAAAGGAGTCATACTTCAGGAATTAAAAGGGTTAAAACATTTTAATGCTAAAGGAAATAATAATGAAATTTAAATTATAAATTTAGCTTGAATGCCAGATATTTAAATGATTAGCATTTGTTCCTCCTTTTTCTGTCCGCATTTTCCTTCCCCCATCTTATCTTCTATTCACCCACCTCTAACCCCCCCCTGGAAGCCT
>RJWH01000786.1:519390-530488 GCA_004363575.1 Solenodon paradoxus | reverse complement strand
CCACTCCCACATTCCCATTGAGACTCAGATCTGTCTTTTTTTTTTTTTTTTTTTAAGTGAATATAATCAGCATTCCTTTAATAAAGCATGTATTAAAACATTTTTTTAGCAAGTTACCTCCCTGGTAAATGAAGAAATCCTGGATACTATATTCATTTTGACTTCCAAATCATCTCTGCTACCACATTAGATGTTCTTCATTAAATTATGAAAACTTGGTCTAGACCAGTGTTTAAAAAATTTATAACTTCCCAAGAATACATCATCTAAGCCCACTTTTAGAAACACTGCATTAAAAGTTAAAAGATCTTAAGATATTTTAAAAATTAAGACACTGGGAGTGCCCTGGTGGCCTAGTGTTCTAGTGCACCCTGGGAGCAGTCCTATATGCATCCCAAGGTCCCAGGTTCAAGGCCTGAACCCAAGGGAACAACCAGTGTGAGCAACTAAATAAGAATAAATGGGGTGCTTTTCCTCCTCTCTCTTACTGCCTGCTCCATTCCTCACCTCCATTCCTTCCTGTACCGTCCCTTAAAAAAATAAAATAAAAAATAAAACCCAAATCATATATTTGTATTTTGTTATGGAATGATCATCCAGAAGATTCAGATTTTTTTCCTATTAGATTTTATTGGTGATATAATGCAAAGTTAATAAATACCTATAAATCAGCATACTCAAGAATAATCTGTGTGGGCTAAAGTTTAAAAAGCATTGAAGTAGAGATTTAGAATTATAACATTAGTGTGAAATCTAGGAAAGATGCCAAGTATATGTTTCTGATAGATCGGTGTCAGAATATGGGAGGAAAAGGTGATAAGGGGTCAAGACAGACTATCATATAGGAGCCACCAGCCTTGAAAGGTGAAGAATAAAATGAAGGATGCTTAGGACCTTGAAAAGACAATCACCATTCCAAGGATGGTGCCAAGTACTCTAAGAAGAGGAAAATGGATTCAATTGAGGAATAAAGCAGAGTAATAAATCTAGTCTAGGTCATCAGCCAGCTACATAGTAAATAACTAGAAAGGATAGGGGTTTTAATGAAAAGCAAGACTAGGTATATACATAACATATTTAGAAATGTAAGTATGTTAATGTATAGAATGACATATTTGCATATATATAAAAGGAAAATGTATGCAATAGGTATACCTAGCTATTCGAATGTGTTAACCAGGTAGATATGTAAAATGTCTTAAGGAAAGAAACACTTCCCATATGTCTGGAGTAGTGATACATTGCTACCTTCATGAAAAAAGAAAAAAGAAAAACAGATTTATTGTGTTATTTTTAAATTGATAGGACTTAGAGGGGTTGGGTAGAGTGGACTTAGAACCAGCATGAGTTTTACTTTGAAGCTTGCACCTAAGAGCAACTTGGGAAAAAAATTTTGGCCCTAAAGAAGAGAAAACAGATAAGGTTTCCCCTTTTGTATTATTCCCACTTCTTTGTGCCACTACAATCCCACTACCACCCTCCCAAAACTAGACTCCTGTTCTGTAGCTCATCCCCAAACATGTTTGTTCATGCTATAACTTTGTCCCTTTCCTGGTGTATTTTTAATGCTTTCCTTTTGGTGACTCAAAGTCAGTGTGAGAAATAAGTATTTTATGTAAGAATTTCAATAATTTATAAAAGAAAAATAACTAATGAGAGTGTTTTCTTAATCACATTACCATCTGCTATCTAGTAGTCATTGCTTACAACCCTGAGAATAACAATTCAACTTTCTGTGCCATTACAGCCATATATTTCTTACCACTTTCCATTCACCCTCACAAAATGAAAGATGTCAGTTAGAAAGGGTGTTTTGTATGTGTTCCAATTTTTTCTCACTATTAGTAATTGATACTTTAGTCTAAAGAGTTGAAATAATGCTAAACAGTGTTCTAGAAAATTCCGAATGAGGAGCATCGGCTTGTCTCAAGTGCTACACACCTTATAGTTAAAAAAAAAAAGAGAGATGTCAAGAGTAAATATGAATTACTGAACTTGAAGAGGAAGAAAAAAGAATGAATATAATTTTTAAATCATATTCCTATTATAGAATTAATATTTTATCAGTGATTCTCAACAGTAATGATGAAACTTTTGGTATCTAGGTCAACCTAAGCTTGGAAAATGCTGACCATTAATTTGGATAATTTGGATTAAGTCTTGGTTGGGATTTTATGAGTTTTCAGTGGGGAAAATGATGGAATTCCTGCAAATTAAGAGTTTCCACAAGACCAGGCATATGGCCCCAAAACAGACAAATTTATCAGCATACATTTTTAAAAGGTTCACATATGATCACCTGTCCAGAAAAGCAAGTATTTTAATTGCAAAAACACCTTTACTTGGCAGTACTTGGTTAGCTGTGGGCCACCAACGAAATACAGTATTTCAACTTAAAAAACGCAGTTTGTTCTTTCTACTGATTTAGATACATTTTAATTAGTAAGATCTTATTGACAGTCTGACAAAAGATTTTAGAAAAAGAAAAGGTTCGCATTCTCATTTCTCTCTCAGTTTTGAAATTGTCATAGAAGTAGACCTTTGGGCTCTCCCTTGTGGCTCAGGCTGATGAGAAGACTGAGCATGTGGACCATGTAAAGCTCAAGGATTCGGCTTCCTGACCTGAGGCCACAGGGTGGCTTTGAGGAGAGGGGACCAATACAAATGTATAAATAAATATGCTTCTTCCTCCTCTCCTTCCTTTCTCTCCTTTTCTTTTTTGTCTTTCCTCTCCTTCCCCCCCCCCCCCACCTCCCTTCCTTCCTTTAAAAAAAGTTTACTCTTTTTTTGGTTTATTCATTACTTAAAATTAACTTCCCTGACTCTCATCTTTTCATCACAATATAAACCTTAACTCTTAGACAAACAACTCTGGATTTCAGGGAGACTACTTACTAATAGCGGATTCCAAGTCCATTTCTTTTGAATTGGTACATTCTTTATACACATAGGACTTAATTAAACAGATTTGTTTGGATTTAACTTAAAATTTTTCCTTCCTGCCATTGTATCAAATACACTATTTTTTTTAATCTCTTTTCCAAGGTTTTCAAATAGCTGGAAATTCATAAACACCTAATCTTTTCATTTTATTTTGAAAATTGTAGATTTAGAATAAATTTTCTCATTTAAAAATACAGTGCTTGCAGTGAATTTTAACATGCCCAAAGAAAGATTTGATTTTATTGGTAGTTCAATTAAGAACAAATATGTAATGTTAACAAAAAAGTAATGTTAACATTTTAGAGTGAGCACTATCTTAGGCTCAGGTTTTAATCTCTTAAAAATAAAACTGCTGGTGTGCCTTGGTGGCCTAGTAGATAAAGCCACTAGGCGTTGTCCACATACATCCTAAGGACCCAGGTTCTAGGCCCAAGGCCAGGAGTAACAACCAAGATGAACAACTAAATAAAATAAATAAATGTTTCTTCCTCCTCTGCCTGCCTGCCTGCTTATTCACCTTCGTTCCTGCCTGCACCTTTCCTTTAAGAGAAGGAGGGGGGAAAAAGTCATTTACAATCTTCCAGATGACCCTGCTTTTTTGTTAAGGCTAAACTTTAGTTTTTATTATTTGCATTAGTTAGTCAACATTTTTCTCATATATATTTATCATAGTGTAGAGAATTATAGAAATCTCAAAGATAGCAAGTCTGTATGAATGATAGAATATTCTTATTAGAACTATGTTGTACAGTAAAAGCCACATACAGGAGTTTTTCAGCATTTGATATTAGGTCATAGTTATTAGCTGAAAGATATGTCATTTTTATTGAGTTCTTTGCTGAAGAGATATATCGTGATTTGTAACTGGTGTTTATCATAATTGTGGAATCATTTTATATCGTATTCTACTTACATTATTAAAAATACCTTAAAGCATGCTTATTTCTGAAATTAATGTCCTTTGCCAGTAACAGGGGGCATCACAGAAGAGCAGTTTCAAACACATCAACAGCAGTTAGTTCAGATGCAAAGGCAGCAGCTTGCTCAGCTTCAGCAGAAGCAGCAGTCGCAGCGTTCCTCACAGCAGACACATCCAAAAGCACAGGTAGGCCCGCCTTTCAGCCATGGCTGCAACTCTTTAAAAATGATGTGGTCAAGCCATAGAAGATGGCTTTGATACTGGTGTTCTTGATTTTGGGAATCGCATCTCCATGTCTTTTCAGATAATGTATATAATTTTAAATAATAGTTTATAGAAAAGATCACTAGAGTCCAATAGGCTATTTTTAACTTAGAAATAAGTTACTGTTACTTTTTAAGGGCTATAGAGAATATGCAGAGGTAATTCTGTATTCTTAGAATCATAAAAATACGTTTTCAAAGATATCTTTCCTAATCTCTTTCTAAAGTCTGTGTTTAAGTGCCGTGTGAATGTGCACCATGAGCAGAAAATGATTGCCACTAGACAGGGTTATCCATGGGTGCTGTTAATTGAAGATTTTAGGAATAGACTAAAAATACCTCATAAAACTCCTATTTGCCAGGAGGAAGCAGCCTTCCCAACACCATGATAGGAGTTCTGTAAGACTTAACTGGGTAAGATAAAGTCTCTGTTGTTTAAGCCACTAAAAACAAAACTGTAATTGAGAAGTATATTTCAATTATGAGTCATCTGAAAAAAAAAAAGTTTGTGTTTTTAGTCTTGAGTTTTGTTGCTCTTTCATTTTAAAAGTACTGAGCTTCACTTTCTCCCAGTTGTATGCTGGCGCTCTCGGCCATGATTTGTTCATGGTAGTTCAGCACATTCTCAAAGAGTCAATGCAATGACTTGGAGATCTGAGTCCTGCACCATGAAAATCTCCGTAACTCTAGACATCAAAAATCCTGTAACTTCCAGGTGGATCTGGGACTGGTACACATTCTAGGTTTAATGGCCCTCGTAACAGCTAACCAATTTTACATAAAGTCGAGAGAAGTTGCCTTTTCACTTGTCCTTGTTTGGTTTTTCTGAATCTTTTGGGTAATCGGCTTAAAGTATTTTCAGCCCACTGCTTTAATATTGTGACAAAAATGACTTTTCATCTCTGTGATTTCATTTTGCCCATAGTAGCTAGATTGTCAAATATTTTTAAAGGAATTAATTAATGCTTATTAGAAAAATGACTGAAATGACTAGAGCATTAAAAGTTTGGATTTGTTGATCTGGTTCTTTTCCAGAAATAGTTGTTTCCCAGTTTTTAGTCGCTTCCTTTCCTAATATGCCAAAAATAATCTGTGGAGTCTTAGATCTCTTAATCTAAACATTTATCAGTGTTAAAAAGGTGGTAACCTCAAGATTTGGGTTTGGCCCCATTCCTCAATGCATTCATGGAATCCTATTTGCAAAATTGAGTTTAACTGTGTTCATTTACTAGGGCTCAAGCACCTCTGACTGTATGTCTAAAACACTTGACTCAGCCAGCGCCCACTTTGCTGCATCTGCAGTGGTCAGTGCACCTGTTCCAAGTCGCAGTGAGGTAGCCAAGGAGCAGAACTCTGGCCACAACAGCATAAATGGTGTTGTCCAGTCTTCAGGTATGCCTGTGGTTTCATGTGTTGCTAACTAGCTTGAATGTGTACTTCAGTGATTTCAGATGCTGTAAGAAGTCAGTCAGGACTCTTGAGGATTTCTGTGGATAGGGGTGATAATGTTTTCTATGGTTGACATAGAAGGTTTCCTGTGTACCTACTTTACCCTCTGGTTACCTGCCTGTGTAACTTCCCGCCCAACCAAATTTTGTTAACATACTGTTAGTTGCTTCGTTATCTCCATAAAGTTAATCACTAGCTATCACCATTGAGTCATCCACGCATTGATTAAAAGGGGAAATATAATCCAGGATAACCTATCAATCGTTTGAAATTAGGTTTAGCTTGCTAGTCTGCGTACTCATAGACCTACTTCTTTGACTGCTCTTAAAATAGAGTATTGCTGTAAAAAACCCGTCTGCTTCTTACTACCCTGAATTTTTAAAGATTTGCTCTTTCTATCACCTTCAACTACTGCTCAGACCTCTACGTTTTTCTCTTCACTTTTACACATATCCCTGCTCCTTTGCCTCTCCTTTCTGATGTTCTTGCATCTATAATTCTTACAGAAGTGTGACGGTGACTTCTGCCCTCAACCTCCTGAGAGGACCTCTCTGTCTTGTAATATAGTCTCCAATAGGAAGGAAGCAAAATACTTTGCAAAACCCATTTATGCAGGCCAGTAGAAAGAGGGTGTCTTTGGGGTCTTAACAGCTGAGTATGTTTTACTTATTGTTCATAAACTCTTTAGAGAGACCACGATGTAGAAATTAGAATATTAATGCAAGCATTTCTTTTTATTAAATTCCTAATTTAAAGAGCTTAATTAATGTCTTACGATGTGAGCTAAATGCTTTTCTTTTCCTCCTCCAGGAACCTCTAAAACATTATACTCCACCAATATGGCTTTATCATCCAGCCCAGGGATTTCAACAGTACAGCTTGTAAGGACAGTTGGCCACACCACTACAAACCACTTAATTCCAGCATTGTGCACAAGCAGTCCTCAGACACTTCCCATGAACAATTCCTGCCTGACAAATGCAGTGCACCTCAATAACGTCAGTGTTGTTTCTCCAGTCAATGTGCATATCAATACACGGACTTCTGCACCCTCGCCAACAGCCTTAAAACTTGCCACAGTTGCTGCCAGTATGGACCGAGTGCCAAAGGTTACTCCCAGCAGTGCCATCAGCAGCATAGCAAGGTGTGTGTGTGTGTTTCAAGTATCTATCTGTCTTGTGGGTGGAAAAGACTTTTTTCTTACTCCTGAAGCCATGCATGGCTGTTGATTAACTTAAGTTTCAACTGATAATATGAGTATCTACTTTACAACTCTGCCCTAGATTACCTGTTTGAGGTCACCAGTAGAATGTTTTAAGTGGCAAACTTCAAATCGGGAGCCATCAAACCAAACCAAAAAAAAACAAAACGAAACAAAACTGTTTGGTAGAGCTGTTTTTTAATTCCACGTCAGCGTTAAGTTTCAAATCAAAATTTGCATTTTTCAGCAGTACACACAAAAATTATTCTATTTATATATCAAAACAGAATATTCTGGGATTAATTAAATCTAGATAATGTGTTTCAGATAATGTGTTTCTATAAAATATGATTTTAAATTATTATCTTTGCTAAGTAAATAGTTATAATCAAGTAATTAGAAATTAGTAGAATTTCTCAGCTGAACAAACTTCTCATTCCTATATAGAATTTGTAAAAATGAAAAATGTTTTTGCAAAGTGCTTGTTTAGTTGTAGATATATTAAGATGTTTCTGTAACTGCTAAGTGCTAACATATGCTAGAGAGTATTAATATTTATTTTTATTTTTTGCCTTATTATAGAGAGAACCATGAACCAGAAAGATTGGGTTTAAATGGCATAGCAGAGACAACAGTAGCTATGGAAGTGACATAACCTAAAATGTGTGGCTTTGACCTGTGCTGATGATGTGCAGTTCATATTCCAACTGAATGCAAAACACAACACTCTGCAGATCACAGAGCCTAGCAATGGACCTAAATGGACTACAGCATATCGGATGTTAAATCGATATATGATGTATATTTTGTAAAATTGGGAAAATCACTACCTTGTAAAATAGTTTATTTGTATCATCAATATTATTTCTGTTACTTGAATAGTAGATATTCATCATCATGCTTTTGCACTTGAATTTGCAACTGAATGGATTTTAAAAAATAATTCTTTAATGGGATCATGAGCATGAAATGGGATCCTGCATCACTTGTTTTAACTATTTATTTTGCCATGTTTACATTTTGTATCTTGTAAAAATAAATCCAACTTTGTGTCTAAAAAGTTAAAGATTCATAGCTAGGAAATGAAATTCTTGTAATTTTTTTCTAAAGGAACTGTAAAGTTTTCACTTGGTTCATTTTGTTTCACAATTTGACTAGATGGACTTTTTGGTAAATACTTTAGTGGCATTTCACTGTCAAATATGAAGTTCAAGGCAAAATAGTATTTTCTATTACTGTGCAGGGGAAAGGGATGGATCGATAAATGCAAATTTAATGTAGTAACTCACTTTTCCATATATTTTGAATGTATATTTCTATTTATAATACCAGTTTATAAAAAATAATTACACAGAAAAAATGGACTAGGAAAAATTATGCGTCTAGCACATCTAAACTGCAGATAAGAAAATTTTTCAAGGATTACATTTTATCTGAAGACTGCATATTTTAAGTGGCTTTAAAGCTGTAACACACCACATAAAGGATATTTTACCAGGTATGTATTGCATTATATCATTGCAATAACTATTGGAAGTCTAGATATCGAGCCATCCCAGGTGTTGGGAGGGGGGAGGGTTGTGGCAAGATTGTCTTTTCAATTTTGGAGAGTTTTCCTGTGGCTACAAGGCAAGTAACGGGTTGGAAAAAGTCTGACTGTAAGCGTTGGACACCTTCATAGTGTAGTGTTTTAGTGACTTTTTTTATACGGTTCTTGTAAATTAGATACGTGTAGTGGTGTTTCAGAATGTTTGTTTATGCACTAGTTCAGACAACTTTCCCTGTTACTTGTTCTTGATAAGTGAAAACTGCAGGGAAATAAAAATACATATCAAAACATGGACATGCTGCATATGTGTTTATTTCACAATGTGCACACAGTATAAGTGAAAATTTAAGGGAGATGATAGCACTTAACAGCACTTTTCATTTTCACAGTGCTTTCCAAGCATTAATGAAAAGAATTATAAGAAGCTCATCTGTGGGCACTATTGGATTTCAGATAATCCAATATAAACTACCTTTGATATGAAAAGTTCTTAAAATATTTTATGGAATGTAATTTGCAGTATAACATTCATTGAAATATCATAAATGAGCCTCATTTTATAAATAAAAGTTTAGAGTAGAATTATATTGCAAGGGGGTTTTGTCAAGTAAGTCCTGGGAAATGTAAATATTTTTAATGAATATGATTAACACCATTTCAAACTTAACATAATTTTATACTTTACATTTTTTTATATCTGCAGTCCTGAAAGTTGTAAATTGATATGTCAGTTGAATTAATGGGCCAAGATTTCTGCTGCGAGTGGTTCTTATTTAGGCCATAAATGTGTAAAGAAAGCAATTTATAGTCAAAACCATAGAAAAAATAAATTTAATTTCTTCACTGGTTGTGACCTGATAGGATCCATGCTCATTTCTGCCATACTACCTCTGGAGTTACTCACTGCTAATAATATAAAGGAAATAATTTTGATTTGAGATATATAACGAATGTGTTCATTCTGCTTATAGTTGGATGTATCTCCTTGCTGTTAAGAATTTAACTTTAGTGCCAATTTCAGAGAAAGCTTATTTTTTTCCATTTTACTGAAGTAAAGCATAAAGTGAATTTGCCTTATGTGATACACGTGTTATAAATAATTTAAGTAAAACAAAAGAACTACCCATTTGTACAGTTTGTGGAGATGTGGCAAATCTAGAGCTTATCAAAGACTGATGACCAATTTATTTGTTCCTTTTGAAGTAAAATAGAAAAATAAGCCTTCCTTATTTTGATGGTTGTAACTGTTTCATGGATAGCATTGCAGTTGCTTGCACAAACACTAAACAGTGCTTTTCACAAATTTAAAATGACATTTGATTTCACCTTATTAATTTAAAGAGCATTTTTGACAGCATCCCTCCACCCCCAACCCCCAGCCACCCCCGCCCTTGGGCAGTACCACCCTCTCTTGGTTGCCTGAGAAAACTAGTCTTGGCACTTACTTCAGTAAGCTGCTCTAATTGCTGGAGATTTTTTTTTTTTTTAAGAACTGAATAGTAGATAAGTTTTTTTTTTTAAATAAAGGAATAACTCGTGCTGGGTTATCTTGTAATTCAATATAGATAGAAATATTCATAAAAAAATTTTTCAGCATTCCCAAAGAGAGTAAGTACCCTTCATTTATCAGTGACTCAAGATCATTAGTTAATTATTATGATGTGGCTCTAGGTATATTTGAGATTGTTTTTCACATCTTTCTATTGCTAAAGACCAAGAGAAAGATAAAAATATTTGGAGAGCACATTTAAAATTAAAATACACACCTTGCACACACATGCATATACAACACACATATTCTGTCTTTTTAATAGGGAAATTGGTATTTGCAACCTTGCTTAGTATTTTATTATTTCAAGGGTTGCAGTTTGGGGATAGTGGGAAAGTAGTAAGGAGCACTAATATTTCAGAAACTTCTAAGTAGGTTTAGATGTATTTAAGTGTAATGCTATGCTTTTAACAAATTGTGTTGATCATTAATACACTTGACTAAAATGTTTTGTTATCCCTTAACTTACTTGGAGAACTGCATTTCAAAAGTTAATGAAATCTTTTTGCATCATAACACCATAATAGCTAACATTTTGGAGCATGTAGAGTTTTTCGTTAGTGACGTCTTCACTCAATCCTTAGCAAGACTTGGGAAGAATTTTTTCCACCTTCTAGATAAGGAAAATTAAGTCTAGAGAAGCTAGATAATTTGCCCTGTAAGCCAATAAGTTACTGAATCTTAAGTGGGTCCCTTTGCAGAAAAAAAAAAATCACCTTCCTTATTGTAAGTATCTATTGGCTTGACAGCACTGTTCAAAAGATCAGTAACAAATCAGACTCAATGTCCTTTCATACCTTGCCTTTTCCTATTGTCTGGAGAGGAATTAGTTCTTATTTCAAACATATGGCCTTAAGCTTTTTGACTGGATAACTACATAGAGCTTGAAGCCTTTTTTTTTTTTTTTTTTTTTTTTTTTTTTTTTTTTTTTTTTTTTAACTTTATTTTTTATTATTGAATGGATATTTCATTTTGACAATGACAAGGTATATATATAGTGGTATTTTTACATTTACAAGTTAGCATAGTAGATTTACTAATATCCCCCCTCCTTTTTTCCTCCCTTTGTTTACAGTTAACTCCATTCCATTTCTCCCAACCATCCCCCATTACTTTGGTACCCCCTGATTTGCCTTGTCTCTCCTCTCTGAGTCCATAGTTGTTTAGAGTAATGCTTTCTCTCTCTCTCTCTCTCTCTCTCTCTCTCTCTCTCTCTCTCTCTCTC